>JAOBRD020094070.1:0-26805 GCA_027575215.2 Hydrozoanthus sils | reverse complement strand
GACCTCGCCTCAGTTGAACAGGCCTCGATACTTTACTAATTTTCCATTTTTTGGTCTTTTTCTCAATTTCGTTGCCAGTTTTTCCATCCATTATTTTGAACTCTTTTTAGGGCACCTTTTGACTTTGACCATACATCACTTCCAAACTGATTTTTAAAGTACTTGAAATTGATATTTAAAAATTAACAATATTTTATAAAATTATGATTGTTTTCAGGGAAAATTTGATAAATGCAAAAATAAATAGCGGGTATGTGGCACGAAGAACCTTTCCTTGTGCTCACAGTCTCATCTTAGGCACGTGACAGTTCCAGTCAAAGCTCCTAACAGTGCATTACAACTATTTCTTGAGTTCACTTTAAAAGTTGTCTTATTTGGCAAATTTAGAAAATAATTACGCTCATCAAGATATAAAATTTATGACAGATAAGATAAGTGAGTATTTAAGATTTTAATGTACATAGAGTCAAAATCGCAACTAGAATGTTTTATAGTGTGTTTGGTTAAAGGTCACGTGTGTAAAATCTAAAGGTTTCTTGAAGTCAAAGCCAAAATGAATCTTTTGAGATAAGAAAGAAATATCTAAACGGTTCCCACGACGATTGTCCTTGGCAACAATGCTTCAAAGTTATGAAATTCTTTTATGTAAGGAGTAAGCAATACAATCAAGTGTTGCCTCTCTTGACGTAATCTAGTAGTTATTGACAGGGTTCTCGTTAGCATCAATAGTCGTTAATTAGATATAGTAAATATTTTTAAATTTTTAAATTCTTCAGAGTTTATGTGAAAAAATGGAGTGTGAAAATCAGCAGAATGTGACCCTCAACAGAAAAGGATTTTCTCTTTTTTATCATGTCAGGTGTATGAGTCGTAAATAAAAGGAATTATATTGCCAGCTTTTCTTGATTAATCTCGTTATCCGCACTAACTCCTATTATTATTTACCAACGGAACCGATATCCATAATGGCGAGCTCTGATTGGCTCCCGTAACTCGCGATATCCAAGACTATATTCATAAATTGCGCTGATTTTTATGGTCATTCCAATGAAATAGAACCTACACCGAGATTTTTTTCAAACTTTCGCCATTTATCAATCATATGTTAACTGCAAAATTGGAATCAAAAAGAAGTTTGCCCACGTTAACTTTTGAAATGTGATTGACACAAATACCCCCTCCAGGGATATTTTTCTTTTATTGCAAGCTATAGTTCCTCCTGTGGCCAACCAAGATAACATCGAGGAGCATAAGGGAAGCAAACGGAAGATAACGTAAAAAGTTTTCCTAGACTAGGAGAATAATTTTCTTGTGATTTCCAGATAAGAAGGAATCTTCATGCGCTTTTGTTGCTGCTATGTTTCCAGTACCTAAAGAAACAATGTACATACTCTCGTCTGTTTTCCATATTTTTCTGCATTTGCAACACTGAAACGTTCCCTATTTATTCTCTTCAAAGAGTCCTGTTGAAATTTGATTGACGAAAAAAAATTGCGGGATATACCCACTAACTCTAGGAAAACCGGCAAAACATATGCTGTTTGTCCGCATTTCAGAGGGGAGACTGAAACGAGTTAAACAAAATGAAGAAAACTATTTTCTTGCATTAATTTTTCTGATATGTTTTCGAGAGCTCAACATTCACTAGAATATGATAAAAATGTGTAAACAATTTAAATTTTCTAGTACGCGCAGTAAAGACGCAGTGCAAAACTGGGGAATGACCTTAAATTATTTTGTTTGTAAATACAACATGAAGATTCAAGTGATCCCTTACCACTGGAACGGGGTGTAAACTAAGTTTCTCTGATCTACAACATCAACAAAGAACCCCATAAACCCACACGAAGGAAAAAGAAAAAATCTCTGACCTCGGTGGGATTCAAACCCACGACCTACGAAACAGATCTACCGGTCGCTCTAACCAACTGAGCTTTGGGGCCAGCTGGGAGTGTAGTCGTGGGTTTTGTTTCTGTTCAAATTTGCCCAGTTTAATAGCCTCGTTCTTGAGTTAAACTTTTAAAAGATTATATAATTACTACTCAAAACGAGGCTAGTTGGACTTGTTTACAGACAGTCCTGAGAATTTTAAAATAGCTGCCATTTGTGAGCAAGGTCTATAAGTTGATTTTGAGACGGTGGACAAAATGGCGTCGTATTACTCGTTACGGTTATAGATGACATTTTGCCAGGTGCATCCCAATTTCCTGTCAAATTGGCCGGTGGGTACCCCAAACTGTCAACAGATTGTTTCTGCCTCTGAGGTCCTACCCGCATTTGACACGCATTTGCTTTTAAAAGCGAGAGCACATGCTTGTATCGAGGAAAAGATTCTGAAGTAGATGTAGTGTTTGTAAAGTTCTAAAGGCAATGCGTCGTGACTGAATGGTAAGTTGTTCAGTTCATTTTTCGCACTTTAACCTCGGCAAATTTGTTGGCTTGCGGATTCTTGCTCCCTCTGCGTTTTGCATGCAGTGTGTGACAATGTTGAGGCTGTGATGATGAACTGAATAACTTACTGATTATAGTCACGACGAATTGACTGGAGAGCAAAGACGAGAGGGAAATAATCGTAAGAACCATTGTAAAAAATCGATCGATAACACGATCCGAATTATGCCACACCTTTACCTTACCTGAGGGAACTGCTATTTATAAAGTAATTCAGTAAACACGCGATCTGATTGGCCAAGAACTATTTTCTAAATCTTGATATAAATCATAAATGACGTCATCAGCTATTATTTTATAAAAAATATTGTGAATCACTCGCTTTGAGCTCGTGATCCAAACCTTTTATAGTGTTCTCAGAGTATGGAAACATGGAAAATATATTCTAAAGACTAATTCTATTTCAACTTCGGTGGATAGTACGTGGCTCTCAGTACATACTCTACCACTATCCACCTCAACTGAAATAAATAAGTGTTATAACTGTTACTGAGAACAAAACTAGTGGAGGGAGTACTGGGTTCAAAGCATACGAAAGCAAACAATAATTTTCATGTTTCGTATTTATTTAATCATTGCTGATAACAAATAACTATTAAACGCGTAATTAGGCCATCTAATGATTAATAACGCCAAACTTGGTCCAGCAGACTTTTCTTCGGTTTTCCTTTTAACCTGACGAAAAAATAATAAAACATAGTTTTACTTTTACGTTTTTCGAGAGGAGCCGGTCATTAAGTGAGGGGGCTAGAATTGAAAAAGCCTGGTTGCCCCTTTTTCATGATGACGTCACCATTGCATCAAAGTGAGGCTTCGTTGTGAAACGCTATTTGAGATTGCGGGAGGTTTGGATCTATTTTAACTATTTTTACTGTTCAGCAATTCGTAATGTCTGTTCTATCATGTTTATTCACTGGAATGCTCGTTACGCTGCACATAGCAACTAAGTATCACCACCAAGCCTCGTTTTAGTAAGATAAAAATGAAAATGCAAGGCTGAATACTGCGAGATATTAAACATGTCAGTGGAAAAACGCGATTAGAGAAGATCGGACAAAGCCAGAATTTGCAGTGCCAGACAGCTGTTTCATCCTTATTGGGAGTCGTCAGTGACACGTAGCGATATGAATAGATACACCGGAACGAGTTATAATTTATCTATTACGCTCAAACGCTGTAACTCAATCCTCATTTTTATCAAACCACCCCATTGTCAAACGGTACACGTGTACACTATTGTGACGTCATAATAACCTACTTACTTGTTTAACTTGTGCCAGGTCTCCTCCGTTTGCGCTTAAAATGCCTGGTGGAAATCATCTTTCTCACGCCCCTCACAATAGCAGGTGATTGGCAGCGTGGGGTGCTTGCTGCTTGTCAGATAATTCTAAGCGAGAAACGGCAAAAAAGAGGGTATGAAAACACCGCTGACCTGTATAATTCACTTGATATTTCTAGGTTCTTCTCAATGAAATCCAAGGTTTAACGATACAGTTTGAGAGATATTTTCACTTATCAATCCGAAACTGTTTCACTATGCATCGGATACCCCTAAACCTATACATCACTTGAAAGCTAATAAAATTCTCTATAAACTATATTGTTACTTTTTTTTCTTTGTGAGCGACATTGAGCGTTTTGTCTGTGACCAAGTTTTTTTTTCTTCGCTTAGTTCCAAGTCCGTTCGATTGTGAGCTAAAACATCCTTTGTTATCATTTTTTCCTCTTTTTGGCTTGATCGCCCAGAACGGTGTCGGCAATTTTTAATACACTTGCGCGTTTTATAGTCGATTCCTGAAATTTGTTACTTGCGAAGGAGTTTTCCCGACAAATCATCCGATGAAAAAATCTAAGCTGAGTTTCAAAATTTCCCGACACCGATTTGAAACTAAGACATTATACCACCAATGTGCCAAATTTGGCAATAATAAAGCAAAACCTGTTCGAATTAGAACTCTTTCTAAAGCTTTGTTTGGTTCGAAAAGTTGTTTCAAGAAAAACGCATTTGAAAAAAAGGCTCGCACACCATTTTACTTATATGGTGGTGAGTCTTGACTCTACATATCTCAAGAACTATTTTCATGCTACCAAAACAGATTTTATTTGCCTGAAAGATCTCCGCAATGTCAATAGTTTTCCTGCAAAAGCTAAAAAATGATCTATTTTACCTATTCAAACTGCGCCGTAGAATGTCTTGGCTTGAATGTCGCCAAGAACGTTACTAAAACTTGCTGTTCTTCTTGTGCCGGAAGATGGATGAATGAAAGAATTTGAGAGCCACGCCAATTATCTGTTGAATCTATTAAGCCCACTCTCTCAAATAAGCCCCCCTCTCTCAAATGAGCCCCCTCTCTAATAAGGCCCCCTCTAAAATGCTTGCAAATAAACAATAACCCCCCTAGGGGGCTTAATAGAGAAATTACGGTACATGTATACAAATGCCTTTAGTACTCACATGAGCGTACGTAATGGCGTTTCTGCGCTCTTCGATACTGGCTCCTCTTCCAGTCCACACATAGCAGTGAGTTCCGGTGTCCAGGATAAAAACTGTAGTATGGGAACACAAACGGGTTTAGCCTGTCTTACACCGGCTTTTTCAGCCTAGCTGGCAGGTCAAGTGAAGGAGGAGAAGGGGGGGGGAGAATCCGCCACCTCTCTTACAACTTTGGTTTCACTTCACATATTTGAATACCCAATCTGGTACATTAATAGATAATCACAAGAATGGTTTCATTTATCTATTTCAATTAGCGTGTGATACTTTATCACTGACATCTAGCTTCTACCTACGTAATTCATGCAAAATGAACCCTTTGTGTAGTGAGAAGATGTGATAAAACAAAGCAAAGCTGATAAAAAGCAAAATCTCCTAAGCTGATACAACAATTAGTGTGAATCATTGATTAAGTCTGGGGTTCAAATAAATAGCACCGTTAGTTATTGGTTGACAACACAAGAAATACTCAGGAAGAAACCGAGAGCTTCTGTGAATGATCCCGGCATGCCTTGCTGCTTCGCAAGCGACTTAAAAGACACTCATCTGTTTCAATTTTAGAAATTAAAGCATTTTCTTTTACTTTAAAAAATTATACTATCGGTTAACTGGCCATGAGCCATTACTGGCATTTAAAAAAAAATTCACTAACCGTCATCACTGTTCAAGAGGCTCTTTTTCACAGCCCCGCCACTAGCAACTTCCTGGAACTGCATTTTTCCAGATGCGTCGGACAGCCTACAGCGGAGCACAACAGCAGTTAGGGGGGATAACATTTAAACTTTGGAGAAGATGGCGGGTAGATGTTAAACGGCTGCATGACTAACTAAATTTAAGCACTGAGGGGGTGAGGGAGCGGATTACCAATTGACACACGACTATCAGACTAAAGTTGCTTTTTATTTGACGGGTCCAGCCGGTAACTTCTTAAATGGAACGCATGAGTTCTCAGAACTGGTTCTGGCCAGAATGGTCCTGTTAGTGGATCGGCGCCGCTCAGTTCAACCGCTCCGGTCGGATAAAGGGCGGGAATTTGGAGAGTTGTGGCGTGGAAAGTATACGTGCGCGCCTTCTCAGTCAGTTTTGCTGCGTGCTAGTAGGAATTGGAAAATGTCTCAACTAAACAGTTTGTTTCTGATTGGCCCTGGACCTTTCCATTTAAACCGGCCAGAACCAGTTCTTTTCGGCCGGCTGAACTGGTCAAATGGAAAGCAACTTAAGATCACCAAGGTCCGCTTTTATTACGGTCACCATTTCAATTCACTTAGTACAGCAGAAGTTTGATGGAAGTTTTAAACGTCGATTCAAACGCCGATTTTTGTCTGTCGACCTTTTTGCCGCTGACGGCTAGCACTGTTTTCTTGCCATTTTTTGTGAAGGTCTACCAAAATAAATAATGTAATGTTTGCATTGAATACGCGACCTTATGACAATATGAATCAGTGTCGAACTTCATAATCAGTCAGAGACGCGGCAAAGTTTGCTGTTTCGACACAAATTCGACTCGCCGAGTTCAATGGTTTCAAGTCGAATTCCTGCCGCATTCTAGGAATGAATTGGATTCGACAACGCGGAACTGCAACCGTTTTGAACCGTGTCTACGTAAAATATTTACGTGGCAAAGTTTGCCGTATCTTAGACACAAATTAGACTCGCCGAATTCAATGACTTTAAAAAGCGACCGTTTTGAACCGTTTCTAACTAAAAAAATATCTACGAGTCAAAGTATTTAGATTAAGTTATAGCTATTAAATTAGGACACTGTTTCAATAGCTTTCTCGTTCCAAAAAAGACAAACTGGTCTGTACATTGCTGTTTTTAAAACTACAAGATCAAATAATAACTCCTTTTACCTGAAAAGAAATTTCTCTTTAGGACCAGAATCTTTCTGCAAACACAAAACAAAACATTATGGCGATTTAGATGAAGATGTGTTAAAGTCCTTATTGAAAACAATCTCAAATAAGTTAACTCTTTGCTGGTCAGTCAACGTCTGTGTCCGTAACTTCTCATACATTGCATACACACTCAGTTTTTTATTCTATACTGATGAATATAAGACCGTCGAATTTTTTGACTGAGGCTCAACGTTCTTAATCATTTTTGGGGTATCAGCTTCAAATGTTCTTAAACGTGTTCTTAATTAAAATATATAAAATATATCTTTACTGATTTTACACAATACAAATCATACATGTAACGTATGTGGTATATTTGTGTATACATTGATTTGTACATGTACATGTACTTTAATTTGTACTGTTCAAACTATAAAATACTGTGGCTGGTATAGTTTCGTAACCATCGAAAAGCAAATTTTTGAATAACACTTAACGTACTGTATGAATTATTTGCATTAGGTTATCAATATTTCAAATAAATGTTCTTCTCCTTTTTTCACCCTCAGCATGTTCTTGACATGTTCTTAAATTTTTGGCGATTTTCAGCCTGATTTTTTTATAAAAGAGGTTCTTGTAAGAGTGTAAACGCAAATTGCTAATCTTTACATAACTTAACTTTCGCGTAATTAAAAGCGTACGTTAGCTTTCCGCAAACGGAAAAACGCTTCTTCGAGTAGATAATCTCATACGTGGTGTCCTTTTAACCTAGAGACCTCACTGGAATCACTCACACATTATTGACAAGGCCGAGGGACGGGGGGTGGGGGGGGGGAGGGTCCGACAAAATGTTTCGTATTTTATACCAAAAAAACCCCTCTTATCCCTGCCCACCCGCGTCTTTCATCGACCCAAAATTTCAGACCCCTACAAAATGTTTAAAATACCGTAAAACTGCGATAACAACTGTGATATTGGTGTTTGCCAATTAATGAAATGTTTAGTTTATAGTCTGTTTTAGAAATTCGTATCTTTGTTTTCGTTTAGTTTGCATTCCGGTTTTCATACTTTGGCATGCAGAGGTGTTTTATGACCTCTGGCGTGACCACTCGCACTGTTATAGTGTTATCCAATCAGGGCGCGCGATTAGTATTTTTAACCAATCAGACCGACCCCCGTCAATGACGTTATGTGTCAATCACGACAAATTTGTGCCACGCGCGTCAGCCCAGTTGAGCTATAGCAAGTTCAGTTAGTCAAAAATGCAAGCTGAAGTTTTGCCCGGTAAACTGGTTTGTTATTCTGTGTTTATTTTTTTCAATGCTAAAGGACATTAAGTATTTAGCTGCACCTATTTAAAACAACATTTTTAGTTTCGAAAGCGTTTGAAAAGAGCATAATATGTTTTAGTTTAGAGTTGTGATCTTCGCGCGCAAATCTTTTATTCATCGACAACAATGGCTTCATTTTGTCGAAATTGTAAAGCTGATTATTTGTTCGTAAGACGTCCTAGTAGGAGAATAACTCTCAGATTACTATCCTTTGTTACACACCAAATAACAATTTTCTGCTTTGTGTGGAAAGAAGTGTTTCTTTATTTTGTAGCTTACGTTGTCTTTAAGGACATACATATCCGGCGCAATGGTGCATAAAAAATCAGAAATTACCTTGAAAGTCAGTTAAACTAGTATTTAAAAGGCTTCTCTAAATGTAATATCTTTTTATTGGAATAAATTTTTCCGAGGTTACATTTGGGATATATTTAATTTGGTAGCTGTTTAGGAAGTAGCTAATTTTGCGGGTTAAATAAATTTGTTACACGGTCAATTAGCCTCTTTTTGGGCCAATCAGACCGAGTGTCTACATTGTTCAGAGAATCAGTTGTAATAATTAATGTCGCCTTAGTTTCACTATTATTGTTGTTCGTAATAAACAAGGTAACGAATGAATTTGCATCCCGTCACATTGGATTGAATCAACAATGCGCAAATTGCAAAAATAGGGAAATATGGAGGCTCGCCACATTGGGTCAAAAGGGGGAGGACTCTAGCTATAATTAGACAAGGTTTTATTTCAAAGATTAATTTTGCTTTGAATGATCTATTCTTAATGATTTTTTTTGCAAACACTAGTTTCAAACTCCTAAACACTCTAAATGGCAGCTGTTTTTGCAGCCTGCTTTAAGTTTGTCTAATTTAATTACTTTAAAAAAAGGCCTTACCTGATCCTTGGGCTTTGATTGGCCTTCTTGAAGGACTGCAGCAATTTCCTCTGGCAGATTGCTAACTGTCTGATCATCTTCAGTCGTAAAAAAATGAAAAACAAGTCATAAGAAGTTGAATTGCAACATTTTCATGCACCTTTGGCATCAATGAGTATTTTCATTCCTATGTTTAAACCTTGTTACATAAAAATAATATACCATTTTGCCAATGCAGACTTTTACTCATTTCAGTCTTTTGTTGGCAAACTAGTGTTGATCGGCCACATTTTGTCTCATTAATTTAGTAAATTTGGGATGTTTTCCCCCACAAAGGGCTGGAGCTAGTAAAAATCTGCATGAGCAAAGTGGCCTATTTATTAGATTGCCTGTGTTTAAACATTATTGTCTGATAATACTATATTTTAACCAACCTTTGAACAACCAGTTCAGGGTCTGGTTCTGCAACAGCAGATTAGTGCTAATCCTGGCCTAAGATTTTAATCCATGTTCCTGTTTCCTAACTTCTAAGGATTGATTTGGGATGGAATTTTGGGATTGACATGTTTGTTTTATTGGTGAAAAAATCACTCTTTGAAATTAATTGCAAATACCCATGTCAAGTTAATTGACTTTAATTTTAAGGAACTAGACCCAGAGGTCTAATGATAGGAAAAATATGCTGTGCTTAAAAAGTCTGTTGGAGGAATAAATAATTGGAATTTAACAGTCTCCTACAATATCATGTTCCTCCTTTGTTTTAAATATTCTGACAATATATCTAGTAATCTGGGGTGGGGGGAATAAAAGATGAGGGATGACTGTCAGAAAGGTCCCCAAAAAATTATACCCTAAAAACCTCAGGACAACGAAATTTTCCACAGAAAAAAATACCTCTTGGTTTAAAAATTATCCTAAAAAATACCACTGATTGAAAATTGACATTTTCCCCTGGATAGCTAGCAGGTCAGCGCTAAGTCTCCTGTTGTGCTGAGCATGATATGCAGTGAATAAAGGCACTCGCATAATGGACTTTTGTCTTAACTTCTTGTTCAGTACACACAAAAGCAAATGTAACTAGCAGTCTTGTAGCTTCACATTTTTCAACCCAGTAAAAAATACCAGGCTTTTGGTTTAACAAAGGATTTCTTTTAAGGACCCCTAAAAATACCAGACTGGGAAAATTAACCCCTAAAAACTATGACAGTCATACCTACTACCCCAATACAGAGAGTAAACCCCCATTTCATGATACTAGTTTCAAGAAAAATTACATACCCAATGTCTCTGTATCTGGCTTGCCTCCTCTGTCTGACTGTTGGGACAAAGGTAGAAAAACAGACATTAACAAACCCTTTCAGTCTCAATGGTATTGCTAAATTCTCCTGGAACTTATATAAGAGCCCATATATACTACTTTGCATTACAAAACATATTTTTATATGTTAGGGAAAATTTTTAATTTACTGTAATTTCCGGGTGACTATCCATGGGTAATACGCTAATTTTTCTGTATTTAGATGTCGCTGCAGGTAACATGCATGGAGATGTGGTAAATATGATAATTTCTAAATCATTTAGTATGTAATTTAACTTGTCCAGTAAATTGGATGAACATAACAAGAATTTGTCATTGTTTTCACTGTTCATGTCAACTTCACAACCTCATGCATTTCCACCTTCTAAATGCATCTGATTCATGATTATGCCGAAACTTTTCGAAGCATCACAGTTAGAAAAGTTATTTCCAGCACAAGTATAAGTGGAACACTTACAAGAACATCAATGAACTAGTCCAGTACATGTACAGTCATGAGTAAGAGAGTATATTCCTGTTTCAAGTGATTTCTAAGGCCTTGTATTAAAGCTTGCATTAAATAAATATCTCCAGCACTCACTCCAGCCTCTCCATGACTTAACAAAAATGGCGCTGAACGATTGCGATAGCATGATCGATTGCAATGTAATAAGATGCAGCCAAGTGAAGTCAAAAACTTCACTAAATTGGGTACAAAACTTGTCCTAAAAGTGAGGAGATTGTGGATAGATAGAGTAGTACTTTTTCCATTGAATTGGCAGCTTAATAATGTAAAAATTTTATGCTTTTTACATGGAATTTTGCGAGGAGAGCCTTTTAGTTTTAAAGCATTTTTAAATTGCTTCAAATTTGTAAGTTCTCCAACTCTTTCACATATTTTCTTTTGTTTTCAAGTGCAGGTTATCTACCGTTGCGATAATCTGCTTATTTATTTTTCTTTTTGTGGCCAAAATGAGTGGTGCAGGTAATCTGCCATGTGGGTAATCACCCGGAAATTACGGTATTTTAAATTTATTTTTATGTTCAGTAGTTTGGTTTGTTTGATCTGAGAGTTTTTCATTTACAAAATTTTTAAAGCATTTTAAATGCAAGGATAAAAGGGTTATTATAGACTTAGACACTTGCTCTTAAAGAATTAATATCTACCACTTAAAAAGTTAGCAACTAATTATCTCATACTTTTTGTTTATTCAATGACAGTTGAATAACAGAAGTATTAATTAAACAATGTGCATGTTTTTTTTCTTAGTGTGAGAATGCTCTTGTTGACAATCACCCATGCACCTATTGTTGTGATCCACTTTTAACTTTTTATTTACTCATTTTACTCTCTGGTTAACATGCATTGCTGCAAAAACGTTAAACTTTTTTTTTGTCTTTAAAGTGCATATGAATTGAAAGATTTTATTTCTTCAGTGGATAGACCTTGTTAAGTGAGGAATGGTGGTGAAAAAGTTTTGTCAAAATCTTTTATGGTTCTTGAGACATTGACATTTAAGTTTTCAACTGATGACATCACAAGTGGTTCCGACAAATTTGCATTTTTTGGAATCTGGTATCAATCCACAACCTTAAGATGTATTCAAGCCAAAGTTGGGCTACTGATGCATCTCGAGGCAGATTGATCATAATCATCAGTCCAAGTTTTGCTTAAATAATGCATGATTCCAGGTTACGGATTGGCAGCAGATTTTAAAACAAATGCAATTTATCAGAACCACTCATGACGTCATCAGTGGAAAACTTTAAATGTCAATTTCTCAAGAACCATAAAAGATTTTGACAAAATTTTTCACTACTTTTCCAAATTTTTCATTTCATATGCACTATAAGTTATAGTAAATGCAATAGTTATAATAAAGAACTATAGAGAGTAAACTTTATAAATTTTTGAGACCAGAAGGCAGCCAAAAAGACACCAAAAGGCTTGACTAGTTCCCAGGCTCTTGTAACCATTACATTAAACTTACCCGCATGCGCTGTACATACTGTGCTGCCCAGTATCTCTCGTCTTTGTTGGCATCAACACCAATCCACTGGAAATTGAAAACAATTAAATGGAAAATCATTCGAAGGACAATATTAAAAGGAACTTAAATCATAGGGTATTTATTGGAATCTGACTACTCTGGAGTCCCATTATAATCACACATGTATATGTGATAACCATTTTTGTGAAAAATCCAATCTATACATGTACATTTTAATTCTGTACTGCATGCAGCATGGGTGGCGGAACCATGGGGGCCGGGGGGACACTGGCCCTTTCAATAATTTGGTTTGGGGGGCTAGGCCCCCCAAATAATATTTTGGTTAACCACAATAACTTTTGAAAAATAGTTTCAGATCTTATATCAAACTATTAAAATTTCCACTGTGGCCCCCCAATAGTTTTTTGCTTCCACCGCAGATGTGCAGGGCTCCAAGTTACTTTTGGTTTTGAGTGCACATGTGATACCAGGGCTAAATTTCTAGGCACACAGTTAAATATTTTAGGAAGACAGCTTAGGATTCTGAGAGCAAAAAAAAATCAAAGAAGTTTTAGACATTTATGTTTAAAAGAAAATAAAAAAGTGTCTTTTACTCTGTTTGTTTCTTTCAGATTCTTACGTACTGAACATAGTAGTTTTAAACTGTGGTGCTACTTTTGTTTAGGACCTTTTGTAAATCAGCAATTTTTCATTTGTAATACAACTGTTTTATCAGAGTAAATAGGCAAGTTTTTGTTTACATTTTTTGCCTCATTAGCATACACACTCTTCTTTCTAATTCTAGTCAGCAACAAATCTTCTAAATAATGAAATGTTTCTGCTGATCAAGTTTTCTCTGAAAATATGAGATTAATATGAGATTAATACGAGTATTCTTTCTGAGGAAATATTGGTTTCAACAATTGGAAATTCTATATTTCTACAAAGAATGTATGACTCATTATCATTCTTGCCTCCAGCTGTTTTCCATTTTCTTGAGTGATAATTTCTTAGAACTACACTTAAAGAACCGAAAGTTCAGTCAGTCATTAATTTTGATAAGCATTCTCATTGTTTTAAAGTCAATTTTCATTTAGTTGTCTCTGTTCTTTCTGCAACTTAAGTTTTATACTAATGAAGCAGAATGTAAACAAGGATGCCAACTGAAACTGGCCTGTAAAGACGGTCATGTAATATAATTAGGAAGGATTAGGTCTAATTTAGTCACACTAAACAGCCTTTTAGGCACATGAGTGCAGTTCACAATTTTGCAGGCACACAATCAAGATATCAAGTCACATGTGTGAATAGTTGGTCATAAACTTCGAGCCCTGGTATGATTTTTTATTTTTGACATTTTCCACTCTTGTTGCATTATTAGTTTCAGCCTGCCAATGATTTTATTATTAGCAGTATTTCATAACAAACTAAAAGACATATTTTTCAACTGTTTACAGTCTTATCTGTGTGAGTATAATGCCAGCTGACTCTTGCACAATGCAAGAGACACTTGTTTTGAACGATTATTTTTATTGGACAAATAAAAATATTTTTTTGGACTTTCCACACTGATACAAATGAATTATATTAATATGCTATTTAAGAGTTTTCCACCTTACACTATTATTTTGTCCTGTACTATTATCAAATTTGGAAGATTTTTCCACTCTGTAATTATTCCACTCTGTACTATCATTCAGAACTCCAGAGTGGATCTGCATTTAGCATAAACAACTTTCTAACCATGTGTGGCACTTGCCAAGAATTTAAAAATTACAGCAGAAGTGTTCAAAGTGTTTCAGATAATATGCGTTATGTTAAATGCTTGAAGTAAAGAAAAATTATAGAGGGACAGTAACAATGAAGATAATTTTGAAAAAAGGTTAAAAGAAATGAATACATAAATGTAAAGTATATAACATGCTTTGCACAAAAGATATTACTAAATCAGTTAATATAGAACTTAATTGATTTGTTCTAATAAGGTTCTTGCTTCACTAAAGAGCCTTTAATTTGAAATTACATACACAAGTATCTAGTAACAATGTAAATTAATTAGTAACTCCATAAAAAAGGAATTGGCCTACATTCGAATAGTCTAGTACAAAAACTATGCAGTTTGATGAAGTTGTCAACTCTCCCCACAGGTAGCTAGATCACACTCCCATCACGATACTTGTAATCGAATGCCAAAAGCAAATGTATGGGAAATTTGAATTTTGTATATTGTTGCTCCTAAAATGTAACAAAATCATTCATTTTACATTCTGTTATCTATGTAGTCATAACTTATTACATTTATTTAGCTTTTGGGGTGAACTGAAGTGCTTTCTGAGGTGCAACGCAAAAAGTAATATTAATACTTTTAATACTACCTCAATAGCATATTTAACTAACATGTTCATACTCTTGGTTTATCAAACGTTGACACATACCAAAAAGATTTTGAGCCCTAGGTCAATCACAAAGATGTCATCATCTCTCAGGTTGCCCTTCTTCAGTGGTTTTTCTGTTGCAGTAACTTTTTTCTGTCAAAATAATTTAAAAATCAGCTACTCAGCATCACAGGAAAGAAGTAATCTGCATTAGGCTTAAATTCCAAGTTCAAACAGATATATTATATATGCATACATGGAAAAACACAGCACTTTAACCATCCTAGTTAATCAATTATCAACATCTAACTTCTCCTTACACAACACATACAAAATAATAAGGGATTTGGTAATGAGAAATGATCACACAAAGCAAACTACTTAAGATTTGGAGAATTTACCAATACAATTGGACTACACAATGCAGTGTGCATTGCAGACTGTACATGTCTAAGACAACATATGCATATGAAATTAAAGACCATTATTATAACATGAACCAAATGGCTTAAAATTTCAATTATATATATTATTGACTTCTATTGTGTACAGTATAATTATGGTAAGTACCAATTACAACAGTTAACCAGGACACTATTCATGATACCATGCCAGCTTAGGATAAATTTGATTTTCATCTTTAGTATTTTGCCATGTTTGATTAAGTCCTGCATGTCATATTTTGTAAAATCGAGATCTGTTAAGTTGTAAGAAGAAAAGGTGATTTACCTTATTTCCAGTGATATGAATGAGTCTTGGCTTGTACTCTGTTGGCTTTACACGTCTGAAACCTGAATCGGCGCTGTAAACAGCAGATGAAAGTTTTTAAATATCTAAATATGCAGGCAACCATTTCAGGGAGGTGCCACGACTTGTGACATCTCCCCCCCCCCTTCCCCAAAAAAAAAATTTTGAAATTTTGAGAAAACAATACTTATTGTTTTACCTCATCTGCCAGACTATCAAAATTATCTCTACCCCACTGAGACAGGGATAAACCTTGAAGAGACTCTGACATGAAATAAGTTTTCGATTTTCCTTTTTGGGGGTGCTATGCTTCTGACAAGCATACATGATGCTCTGCTGGACAGACTCTGTTTTGGAGATGCGCTACATTCAAGCTGATTTCTTATTACATTAAATTACTTGTAATTTGTCAACTGTCAATAAAACAAAATCAATCATTCTTATTCATAAACAGTTCACATAGTGCCACACACTTACACACACTGTCTCTTCCCCTAGCCTCTTGTCATTTGTGTGCTATATACTAGCATGCACAACCATAGTGAATTTAACATAGGTCTGCTACAAGTGCTCTTTCCCACTAGCTTGCTCAGGGTTCTGTGAGACTGTACATAATTTGCAGGCATCAGAGAGACACTATTTGTATGTAAAACTGTTAAATGAGATTCCTGTTCACTTTAAATCAATATGCATACTATTTTCAAGATTCCATTTAACACCTAATAACATATGCTTATGACCAATAGCTAATAAGCTATAATAATACAAATATTTTATTTATAGCACTATTTAATTTACTGGTATAAAACTCACCCTCCCTTGAGGGTCGTGATGTTTTGGAAGTAAGACTTAAACAAGTCTGACTCAAAACCTTCAACTTCTCTGTGCTGCACTGGCTTGTCATCCAACTAAAATATATCAAAAATATTTTTAAAAAGTCAATTCATTGTGTAAATATAATTTTCAATATTTGTGCATATACTCTTAACTCCTGAATAAGTATACAGGGCAAAATAGTAGTACAGGGTGGACAATTTATAAAAAACTTGGAAACATCTCGAAAAGTCAATAGTAGTACAAGGAGGAATAATATATAGTATAAGGTGAAAATATCTTGAAATGTCAATAGTTTACCAATTTAAATTCTGTTAGCACCTGCTAGCCATCTGCATCACTTTCTTGAATTCTGGATCATTAGATTTTGCCATTTTCAATGAGGGAAAAAATTCTCTCACAGTAGTGTAGATTTGAACAAAAGAAGATGCAACTTGTTTTTTCTTTTTTCAGGTCCCAATGCTTCTTTGGCTCTCCTTCGACTTCTAACTTGTATTTCAAACACAATTTACCAAGGTCTTGTTTCTGTTCTAAAATAATTATATTTATCATTTCGTTTTGATGAAAACAGGTCAGCTATCACCACATTGCTATCGTCAGAGGTGGCATGAATGCACGTGCACAATGACAAGAAAACTGACCATTAAGCATCAAGTTTTGATCCTGTTCATGTGAGCTTTTTGGCACTGGGATCGAATGGGAAAAGTTTGAACCATACCGAAGCATTCTCGGCAGAATAAAACCTAATTTTAAACCAGATTACACATTTTTCGATACTTTATTCTATCATAGAGCAGCTGACAAAATTACTAAATTTTAATAGTTGTACAGGCCCAAATAAGGTTGGTATAGGATGGAAACAGCCAAAAACTATAAACCATATAGACCCAAATAAGGCCAGTACGGAATGGAAAATTTACTCAAAAAAAATAAATGTACGTGTACATTTATTCAGGAGTTAAGAGTACCAGTGGCATAGTTAACAATGAGAGCAGTTAAACCACCTGTATTTCCTATTTCAAAATACCATATGTAGGAATGTTTTCTGCCAGCACACAAAGTCATTTGGTTAAGCACTAGTCTGCAATAATTTAGACATAAATTAAAACTAACTTTTTCCTCTTTCAAAAAAGGCTCGATTTTTCTATGAACAAAAGACTGTCACATGATCTACAAATTCACATGTGCTAATTGTAAGGCACAAATCGATCAGGTTAAGTTGAATGACAGAACTAGCTATAAAATAACACAAAGGGCAACTTGATTTAATATCAGTTGGGGGCATTTTTTCTTAATTTAAGGTGCCAAAATTACTTGGCACTGATTGGGCACTGGTATACTTCCAAAGATTTTGCAAAAAACTTTTGAAAAGTCTTAAGAATGCCTTGTAAATGTTTTCTAGCCTTTTTTGAACAATTTGCAAAGATTTTCCCAAAATTCTTAAAAATCCTTAGAATCATTTTTAAACCATTTCCAAAGATTTTTAAATGTTTCCAGAGATTACAAAGGGTTTCCAAACTCAAAAAAAAACTTGGACTAAATGAAATTAGTTAAGCAACATTTTGTGTCTGTACTGCAAAAAATGAAGAACTTTGCCTTCAATATCACAAACATGTAATTCCAAGGTTCCTCATAAAATTAAAGACTAGTTTCACTTGTGTTTTCATTTTTTTTCCAAATTTCCCTCCTTGCAAAGCAACTCAAAAAGTTAAAAGCACTTGTGAAATTGTAAAATTAACACTCGGTCCCATGTGATTACCTATACAAACACAGAAATTAATGCACTGTAGCTTTGCTCTGCTTACTAGAGTATCAAGTTCAACTGTCTTGTACGCAGCTGTGCCATACTCATCCTGGGTAGAGTATTTGCCAATCCAGAAGTGGACATCATAAAGGAGTTCCTAAATAGGAATCAACATCAATCACATCAAAACACAAATACTGATAATAATATTAATGCTGTAAAAGTCATTCTCTAGTATTGCATTGACACCTTTACTGTGCACAGTTATTAGAAACGTTGAGATATTTATGCATTATTATCATATTCTAATAAATGTGGAGCTCTCAAAGATACATCTTTATTATTAGTTTTCTTCTTAATTTATTGGGTTTTTCTGTTCCAAACAGCATATGATTTGCCAGTTTTCCTACAGTTTCTCCTAAACAAGCATAGTTAGCTCATGAGAACACCTCTTTATCAAAAGTGTTTTAGCTGAAACCATAAGGAAATCATAATTTATTTCAAAAGTTAACATGGGCACACCCCTATTTTATTTTATTTTTGCAGTTTACATATATAAATGATTGACAATTGTTGGTTTTATTTCAGTGGATGAACCTTATAATCAATATAATGACTTTAATGTGTTTCTTTTCAAGTACAGCAATCATATAATGTGCACATAAATTAAGTGACTTGTAAATGTATAATTATTATCAAAATATAGTCCCAGACCCCAAATTAGGGCTACATAAAATTTGTTAACACATGTTATTGATTATATTTTTCATTATTAACTTTATCATTTAGATTTCCTTAATAAAGTAAAACTATAGAGTTGCTATTCAATCCCTAAAAAGTTTTGCATCACATTTACTGCTCATGAAAACTATTTAATTTTTATTGATAAATATAATATAAAATTATCTCTAATATCATGGTTGTTAAACTGTCGTTTCTATCCTTGCTATTATATATATCATTATGCTACTTATAATACTATTATCAATAAATCAAATATATAATTATGAAATTTTTGGAACAATAAATAACACAATACAGAACTCCATTTGGGTAATTCATGTTTTTGACAGTGTAAAATTATTAGTTAATTGTTGTAAGTTATAAGGAGCTAAAAGTTACTAGCTTCTTTAAGTTTTAGATATACTAGTTATTACATTTATTCAAAAAATTATGAGATGGCAAATAGCCAAAGAGGCATGCAGCACCATTAAGTTGCATTGGCTATAAATATTCTCAACAAGCACAAATGAAACAATTGGGTTTTTTTTAAGTTTCTTGAGTTTTCCAAACCCATTGATACTTGATAACGACTGCTAATATTTATTCAGAACCATATTTCAGCTTTTCAACACTACACATCAGTCTCTATATATGGTCAATTCAGTAAATAAGCTGATAACTGAGATTGAGTGAACCAATCAGAACGCTTGAAATGCAATATTTGAGGTTGGAAATTTGATAACGTCTGACATCATAAGAAAAATTGCAATTCAACTGAGTGGAATCCTTCAAGTTTGATAAAGTTACAGTTAAAACTTTTACTTACATCAGAATCTTTTTCCTTGTAAGTGTTAAGTATGATATACGAGTCTCCACTGTAGAAACTTCCATATTCTTCTTCTGGCCAATCAGTAACCTGTTTAATAATTTAAGTATACATTTAAGTACATATGCCAAGGTTTTCATTAACACAAAAATTAATTGCATATATATAAGTGGAATGTGGAATTTGGGATGCAAAAGTTGAAATATTCTGCATCTCTGGGATGCATAAGATTAACAGTCATTATGGTGAACTTTAAGCCAAAATTAAAACTAGAACCTTTAAGCAAAACTAGAATTCATGTTGTCCAAAACGATATAAGCAACATCAGAACACTGAAAACTAAATTTTAAGCCGTACGTTAATTACCCAAGTACTGACACAATACGCATATAACAATGTATGTACCAGTACAAAAATTTTACCAAATACTTCTCATGATTAAAACAAAAGATTCTAGAATAATGCATTGACATGGACTCCATGACCCTTTGTTTAATATTTCGAACGCACGATAACAATCGACCCGTTGTGTGTACGTAAACATTTAAGTACAATATACGTGTACGATTTATATTCCGAGTCACGTATAAACTGCGTCACCAAATCTGTTCAGAGAAAAACCGGCTGTATTTCTCTTTAAAGTTCTTCCATCATTTCCACGACTTTCAATCTAAGAAACATACGCTTGGAGGATAAACATGATTAAACATTTAGTTTCACTCGCGTGCAGCCACTGGGACTTTTCAATAGCCAAGCAAGTCAAGCGAAAAAGAAATAATGTCGACACGATGAAGAAAGAGTCTTCCTAAAATATTAACTTGGGTGCTCAGCTTATTAATCATCGTGTCTCTCGTTAAACAAAATTGGTGGTATTAATTATAACAGCACAGCGCGCGCGGCCGTACAAATAAGTTTAAAAATTAACATAGCCGCAGTTCGATTCAAACTTCATGCACATGACTCATTGTCAAACCTTGAACTGAACGATTCGCCATATTTTCAAACCAGGCTTAGCTCCGGCTCCTTTCCAAGCTTTTTCTGTCTCTGCTGATTCTTTTTTAACCTAGAAAAGCAAGAACGAATCAATAATTTATACTTGTGTATTTTAGCTCGCTTATTTATTAATTTTGCCATATTATTTTTACGAGTACTTATCCTTGTAGATATCTGTAGCGCTGTAATCCTACCAGCCTGAAAGTTGCTCTACGAAATTATTCCTCTATAGATTTGTATCATATTTATTACCGTGATTTACAACCAAAAGCCGAACCTGCTTTTTCTTACGCCCTTTTGTTAGACTCTTAGAGTTCAACCTTCGGTTCAGCAAGAAATAGTTTGCCCCCAAGCAACGAGGTATCTAAGAATTTCTACAGTGATAACAAGTTAAATTTTCCGTCTGGTGCATCTATGAATTAAAAACTTCTATTCTAGATATGTTCAACATAACGAAATTGAAAATTTTAACTATTTCACCGGTATGTTTGAAAAAATGAGGTTGCAAAACGAGCAACAGTGTTTACCAAATTTGGTAACAATACCTTTCACTTTAAGTAATATGTTCCTCGCCGTTAAAAATACGACAAAACTTGGGATACCAGACCGAATATTGGATTTGGATTAAAGTTTGTTCCGAAATATGCTCAAGGATAATCGTGTCTTACTGAGCCTATAAACTTGTAGCTTTCTTTTGCTTTTTCGCAATCACTTTTTATTCGACAAGGAAACAAACACAAGTCGCGATCGCGGTGCAAGGAACTTACATTCTTCTCCGTATCCGAACCAAACAACGCCAAATTCGTGTCTTTCCAATCGAACTTCTTCGCTTTTCGTAGCCCAGACATCTTCAACTGTTGCAGTAAAGCTTTAGAATTGAAATGAAGAAATGCGCAGTCCCTCTCACAGAATAAGAGTCCTTCAGGCAATATATTTGCAGACAGATGTCCAGCGCCCAACCTGACAGTGTGTCGGCGTCACGCTAAAGCGGTCGTTTAAAAGGGGGGTGTGTCGCATATTAACCATTCAGTTGTGCATGCCTTATATAAATGTGAAGGGCCTCTTAAAGATATTTTTTGAAAAAAAAACATAACAACAATATTCTGTTTATTTTCGGTTTCAAATCAATAACACAGCTGTTACCGGTACTCATCTGCAGCGGAAGCAAAAAATTATTGGGGGGGGGGGTTACAAGATCTGAAACTCCTATTCAAGAGTTATTGTGGTTAGCCAAATATATATGTGGGGGGGGGGGGCAGTCCCCCCCGGCCCCGGTCCCCCCGGTTCCGCCGCCCATGTAACTTCATTGCCGTGCCAAACAATGGCAACGATCTGTTTACTGGGGTAGTATATTTGCAAAATATTATCAAGTTGTCACGCATAAATTTGCCTCAAACTTGTTATAGCAACGGAAATCAAAATCAGCTAAAATATTTGATAATCCTACAACAAATGAGGTTTTTGATGTAGTGTTACAATGTATAAGCAATAGATGGTTTGCCTATAGTGTTTTTTGTAATGTTTCAAGCGAGGGATCTTAAAAACGGTTAATTATTCAACAAAACGAAACTAGATGAACATCACCCGCAAACTGCGCGTCAAACCACGAATATGAAGTACAATATTCATATGGTTAAAAAAATTGTAGGAAGTTTTCAAAGTTGGGTTTAACGACACTTGTGCGACTGTTAATAGGGTAATAAACACTGTCGAAAATAGATCCGTTTATCAAAATAAAACAATATAACAAATTTCTGGCAGACAAATCTAAGCAATATATAAAACAATGATGGCGTTTATAATAATACATGATCAACTTTTAGGCAACAGAGCTAAGCTAGCTGGTACATGGTCTAGATCCTTTGTCGAGCCAAGAGCTGCCCGTTAGGTCGGCGTTTATCTCCGGTTGTTTCTGTAGTGTACACCTAAACTTCGGTTGGATAGTGAGGACTTGAAAAAGATCTTTGAATAAGAAGAGTCAGCAAACCGTTCCTCCTGGCAACGGCTTGGCGAATTTACATCAAATATTAACTTCGAAATTAATTTTCAAACTTCCCAAAAAAATCACCAAATTCAAAAATTTCTCTAAAAATACCTAATATCTTCGAGAAAATTTTGTAGATTCAAACCATGGGCAGAGATATCGGAAGAAACATTAGGAAAAGTGGCCACATAGCGCGAATTAGGTGTATACTCCCGTCTTAATCCCTTGAAAAATGAGTAGGGGTACGGGTGCTCGACAGACATTTTAGGACCGAATAAAACCTTCGCGTATCTTTTAGTGTCTCCGGCTGACTCCGTATCTTTTAAGGGCAGATAATTTACACCGAAGTCGTGGTTGATTAAATGTGGTCGTACGTTTAAGGGTATGAAATCAGCCTCTCTGCTAATTTATGCGTACCTTTTAGGGTTATTTCCAAATCTGTCCGTCGAGCACCCAGTACCCACTTTTCAAGGGAGTCCCCCCCCCGGGGGGGGGGGGGGGCTACCAATGGACAGGACACTAATCCATCTCAGATTAGCCCCTAAACGTGCTGTCCGAAATAAAAAGTTGCATGTTGTTCGCACACATAACTGTCAGTAGTTGTACTGATAACGGTATGTTTTATTATATAAATTGTATTTTCGAGTCCACTGTATTAAAGTTTTACTAATATCAATTCTATATATATACATACAACCAAAAAAGTCACGCTTTTGAATAATTTGATGAAACCCTGTAAAGCGACCGTTCATTTTGCTTGTCTTGAAGAGTAGAAATGATTAGTGTTATTCATTCTAACTTCGTGAAACCCTATAAATTGACCATTCATTTTGCTTGTCTTGGGGAAGAGTGCGGGAAGCGGGATATCTAAGAGGTGGATACAGGACAAAGTATTTGGAATACAACTAGTGCAGATTTGTCACTAAAATCAGATGTCAATGCAAATATGAAATAAGGGTACAGGCAGCGGGAGGTTCTGCCCTCTGCTTCCCCCCCCCTTCACCTCCAACTTGCAAACTTAACAGAAGCAGACTGAGAGCTAAACAAAATATCCGTATCAGTACATAAATCACCCGATGTTGGCTCTCAGAACTTTTTAGAATTCATTATCTCGTTAGTTTTCCCTTTTATTTGTTTTCCCGTTCGAAAACAGGCCCACGTACTTTCCAAGATCCGTGGGAACCCGGCAAAGCAAAAGTAATTTTACAAGAACTTGGAAAAAAACTCGCTTGCCAATATTTGTTGTTATCTAGAGTAACAGCGACAAGCATAATCTATAAAACTAGATTTACCAAATATGCAAGTCGGATATGATCCACTATTCATGATAACCGTTAAATTTTGCCTAGGTGACAGCACAAGCAAATTACTACAGTCGTACAGAACCAAATTTGGTGTTGCGAGACTCCAGCACGCGCCCACGCACAAAAACCCGAAAGTAGAAATTCCTGATTGTTCTCAATCAGGAGAACTGGTTTCAGTATTGGACTGAGACACCTCTGACAACTGATATAGCTAGCAAATATCTAACGCGTTTTGTATTATTGCACGAGTAACCAAGGTTTGGTTTAATAGCTGCTATATCTTTTCTAGAAGTTATATAAGCACGATATAGTAGTCATCCTAACGTGGGAGTCCGTAATATACGATCAAATGTTTTGACTGATATGTGATTACTTATAACAATCTTCATTTTATTTCTACATATTACAAAACTACCGCAACTTGTGCGTCAACAAACAGTTTAAATATATTGAAGAAAAACTGATTATGACGTAGCTTGAAAACTCGCCAAAACAGTACATGGCTAAATGAAAATTGTAGTTAAATTATTACCCAAAATTTTTATAACAAAAAACACGAATGTTCAACCCGAGGAAGATGGATCGATCTTAAATTTTCTTATGCATCAAGATGATGATCTTGCTTTTTAAGGACTACTATTTCGAAAAGAAAAATAGTTTCCGGTCCAAAACGCTAACTACTTGGGAAGCCTCGCATATCGATTTGCACCTAAGAAACGTCAGTTTTACGTTTCTCTCGAGCCCACCCCTCCCCCCCTTGGGGAACGTCAAAAAATTAATATTTATCGTTATTTTCGTGTTCTGAAAGAGAAAACTTTCTACAACTTTGTTTAAAATGATTTCGATGAAGTTTCCATCAAAGTCAGTTTTATCATTAATTGCTTCGATGTAGATTTGATTCCGCTCAAACTTCTACGAGTCTTTAGCTGCTATATCAAATCATAAGTAAACACAAAGTAGTCTGCACAAAATCTCTTGTCTGATCCCAGACTACCATATATATAAACAACATAAATTTGTGAAAAACATGAGGGACTGACCGATGATCATAAGACAAAAATTATTTGATATCCCTTTTCAAAATGTTTCTAGAAAGTCCAGAATTTTTTAACAAAAATATTGAATGTTCCCAGAGAAACGTCACTTCCACAAACAATGTCAACAATTCCCCCCCCCCCCCCTCCCTCACCCATTCCCAAACGTAAAATTTTGTTCTTGTGGGCATGCAAAATCAATATGTGAGGCTTCCCTTAGAGCGCTCAAACTGTTTATGGTTATATACAGTAGTTCAACTATATAAATAGTTTTGCGAGAAGACAGTAGTTTTACAGTCACTGTAATTTTATTTCTAATTTTATAGTCATTCCACAATATACGAATAAAAACTTTTTTTATCATTACCGAAAGCGTTACTTTGAATGTGTTTTATTGCTTCGCAAGTTTACGCCGGTGTAACAGCGGATTCGATCCCATCGAGTACAAACGGACGATCAACAATTCCAGAATAAAATCAACATATACTGACACAGATTTTAAGTTCCACAGGTCTTAAAAACCGATAACATAAACGCTAAACAATATTTGCTTGTTGATTTCCAAATCTTGGTTTGGGTGGTTCATAATCGTGACTTGTAGCAGCTGTATTTCGAGTTTCGAAGCTGTTAGTGAAGGGGGACCAAATCCGCGGAGGGGAGACCGAATCCGCAAGCGGGTTTGGTCCGGGGGGGAACAAATCCGCTGTGACACCGGACAGTTAGAATCTTTTCGTTTGGAAATAATACGATACTAACGTTTTAAAACTAAACTAAAATTTCTTGGCTTCTTTTTTCTACAATTTTTTTTTTTTTGACACCAAGTCCTAATTGTAACTCAGTGGCGGATACAGGATTTCAAAAAAAGGAGGGGGGGGGGGTGGATATTCTTGTCGATTTCAGCACGAATGCCATTGTAAAAGATGCCATAACATCTTCAATCTTTTTGAACCCAAAATATATACATCTACAAGGCAACCTTGAAGGGAAGAGACAACTGGGCGTATGTGGGCTCTAACGTCACCTTCGCCCAGACAAAGTTCAAGATGTGTCGAAAGTTCTTCATAGAATGTCTCGAGTCCATTTGCCAGAGAATTAGTTTTAGCATCTAAGCTCCATTACTCATCATTCGGATAGAAGCGATCGTCGATCATTCGACGGCTCGCAGATTTCACTGAGTGTGATGACAATAAACTCGTACAATCCGAAAATCGTATTGAGTGTTGAGTGCCTTAGCACAACCTGCCGCGTTTTGCACAAATTCTTTGCGCAACAATAACAGTATTCAGAGGGCTCTTGAATCGTTTACTATCTGTAAACTTGCGAATATTTTGCCTGTTTTGTCGATGCTCAGTGACATATTTTTGATAAATCGTATCATTTTGTTTTATTTTTTTCAGTCGTGCAAAAAAAGGGGTGGAAATCTACCCCCTGTATCTATACCTTAGAAAGACTTCTATTCCAATATAAACAGCAAGCCGATCGCCAGTTCTTTCCTTGACGCGTAAAGAAAGCACTGAATTGACGAAAAAACAGTTCAATACCGCGATGCAAAACTGTACATTCGCAAGGTTAAACAACTAACACGTTATACAAATAAGTTTTAGTTTATTCTCATATTGTCCATTTTTTTGTTACATTTGTTCTTACACAGCCTATAAAACTATGCACAATACAGTCTCTCGAGATAATACTATATATAAACCGTTCAGATTTTTGAACTATATACTCTTTTATAGTTCAACATAGAACCCAGCAATTTTCGAGTTTGGTCGTAATGAGACTAATTATCTCTTTCCTAAAAATATATGTTTTCAGCTATATCTATAATTTTAAGCTTGTAGAAACATTTATGCTCAGATAGTTAACACTATGTATAATGTGTTTATATATATGTGGAATAGGACGTCGGTTCTATTTTGTTGGTTTCTGGAACCTACGTAATGATTAACAGAGATAGTTGGGGGCATTCG
>JAOBRD020093853.1:0-10280 GCA_027575215.2 Hydrozoanthus sils | reverse complement strand
GGGGGGTCGATATCCAGGGAAAACAGAATCCACAAGCGTAATTGGATCCTGGGGTGTCCGAATGCGTTACTACACCGGTCTTCGGTTTTGTTTTCTTTGTCTTATAATTGAAATTTTTTCGTCGAGAAAGTAGATTTCTTATGAAATACCTCTCTATATGATTTCGCAAGATGCTATACCGGGACAACACGGCAACCTGGTGTTATTTCTTCTCAGAATGTGTCGCCGAGGAACGTCCCGTGGAAACAATTTCAGTTTAAAGCGTCTTACCCAGAAATTTTTGTACTGACCTTTCTCCTGTGTTATGCCTCTTCAGCTGTGGAAATGAAACTCAATTAAGCCGCTACAAGGAAGGTTAATCTGTTGCAATGCCCAAGTCTATAGAACGCAACGAGTTTAAAACTGGCATTGATATCTATCGTAGTCGAGAAGTTGTCATGAAAACGAGGCAAGTAACGTGATCGATGTTAACATTAAGCAGCTACTCAAAGAAAAGGCATCTTTATATGTCAGAACGTTTGTAAGAGTTTGATTTACTTTCTAGTATAATTTTGCTTCATTATAGTGCTCACTGCCAATGGTGCAGTAGTCGAGCGGTTAGCGTATTGGACTCGTAATCCTAGAGTTGCGGGTTCGAGCCCTGGTTAGACCCCTGGGTTGTTTCCTTGAGCAAGTCACTTTACCCTACTTGTTCCAGTCGATCGACTTGGATGTATGAATTTAGAACCAGTGTCTGCTAGGGGCTAACCTGTGATGGATTAGTGTCCTGCCCAGGGGAGTCAAAGATTTTCATCCGCTTGAACAAAGGACCCGCGCTAAAAAAGGGAGAGTCCCTCCAAATTCTGGCACCTTCCAAAATTCAAATTTTGAACCAAACAGCGGTTCAATAGAATAGAAATAAAGCAATATAACCGCTTAACTTTAGATATTCGTACTCATTTCTTATATACAACAGAGTTAAAAAGAAACGCAAGCGAAGTTCGTTTCTTTTCGTTCTTCGTTTTATAACAAATTTTGTTGAAATTTCAGGGAAGTTTTCTACCTTTTTCGACGACGTTTTCACACCTCCTACAAATGTTCTCTTATTAGCATAACGAGTGTCTCGTCAAAACTTCGCAATTTATGAGCACTCACATTACTATTTACCACTACAGTGTTTTATGTTCCGTTATAATTTCCCTCTCTTTGAAAAAGACAGCAACAAAAACTTACGATTCCGAAGTAATTAGTTATTTTATTCAAATGCTACATGAAACAGTTTTACACATGAATAATCCGCTTATTTTATGTCATGTCTGAGGTTGGATGACAACTGAAGGTGACGAACGCCTCAACATAAGCGCTAGTCTTAGATGAGCCATTAAAGCTCGAAAAAGGATTTAGTTACATTGTTGACTAATTTCGCGCGCTCTGATTGGTCAGTTTGGGTGAAATTTTTTTCTGGTCCAACGATCGGCTCACGAACAACTGTGTCTTCAACATAAGTTTACGTTGATTCAGTTTAAATTGCACTTGTAGAGTTGTTAGCTCTCAAGCATGGTTTGGTTCCAAATTAGTCGTCGCGACAGCATTCGAACCAAACTTCGTGTTCATGTACAACCGGTGACTAATCGATAAAGCTATGCGTTCCAGTTTAACTTCGTTTGAACGGCCACAAAAACGCGTTTCATCTGTTGAACAATGCAAGGAACAACAGCCCGTACCAAAGGAACTAGATTTTCAATTTGAGGCCCCTCAGGCAGCCGATTGGATAACAGCGGGGGCATTTTTTCTTAATTCAGGGTAAAATGACTAAGCGCTGATTGGTCGCTTGGTGCACTTCCAAAAATTTCCGAAGATTTTCCGAAAAATCTAATAAGATCTCAAAAATGCCTCAGAAAAATCTAAAAAATCTCAAAAATGCCTCAATAAATTTCCGAAGATTCCCGAACGTTTCCAAACTTCTTCAAAGAATGTCCGAATTTTTTTAAAATCATAAAGATGTCTTAGAAACGATTTCAAATCTCTTCGAAAATTTCCGAATGTTTTCAAAAGTTACAAATATTTTATTTCATCTCCAGCAGTTTTCGAAGAAACAATGAGTTAACTCTTGTAACGCTTTCTCGTGGGATCCCGCGGAGAATGAAGAAATTTGCCTTCGATATAATAAACATGTAATCGCCTGGTTCCTTTTAAAACTTAGGATTAATATATATCACGTGTGTTTTCAACTTTTTCCAAATTGCCCCCGTCACGAGGTAACTCTGGCAATTGGAAAAAATTGGAAAAACTCGTGAAACTTATCTTAATTTTACTCGGCCCTATGCGATTACCTATACAAAGATACAGGATAATTGGCGAATCTAGTGAACTTGACTCGGTGCATGTTACCAGGTTCCGCATTGAATGAAGTGGGTTTCTTGAACAAAAAGAGCTCTAGACATGCTGATTTGAGCTGCAACCTCAAACCAACATGTTGTCGTCGCGGATATTATCATGAAACACTGCAGCAGTATACTGTCACCACAACAAGATGGAAATTGCCAGCGAAATTACTCGCACCTCGAATGAAGTGTGTGTAGAAGATCGAATAGGTCCGCTCTTTATTGAGTGAATGAAATCGAGAATCATGTAAGCTTTGCCCATGGATCTGCCAAACAACGGTCCGAAGGGAAACATAATAGACCTTTTTCAAAAATGGCGGCAAGTTTAATATTCTTTTGTGTGTTTTCAAATAACTAAGCCTTGCTAGCCTCGTTCTTGAGTTAAACTTTTTGAAGAAAAATGTTACCAAAAAGCGAGGCTAGAAAGGCTAATCTGAATGCACATCTGAATGCCGCCATTTTTGAAAAAGCTAAGGTCTGTTGATTCGCCTGGAGATAAATTTACTTTGAATGTTGCTGAGTGGAAGGGATGTGCAGCATGTGCTAGAAATCTTTGTCTAATAGTGTTTATCTTCCTTTTTTTAATGCAAATGAGGTTATAAGAACGAAGATTGAGTAAATTATTAAAAATGGATAAAAATGGTTAGTGAAATATACTTTAGGCTGGCTTGCTTGATGAAACTCCTAATAATAAAAATTCCCCTGTTCCACCTGGCTCAGCAGAAGAACGAGTTGACCCTGCTGATTATGAGGATCCAGTTAGGGAAGTGAAGTCAGTGGTATATTTGCTAGAAACAAACTTACACGTGTTCGGTTTGCAGGTGCCACAGATCTGCTTTCTGGAGCACACAATCCATCCGATCGAATTTAAACACTGTTCACCGTTTATAACAATGATGAAGCATGCAAGAGCATCTTTGCTTTAGTATTCATTTCATTTTTGTTAAATTCCGAATAGGTCAGTGAAGTTGGTGCCCACTCTTAAATATTTTAGAAAAAAGGTTCAATAGACGAAACGTAACTCCAGCCAAGTACCCGATTCTTCTTATAAGGGCAGTGAAAAACTATTTAAAAGTGCTGAAAGATAATACATTGTAACGGCTGCATTTCAGTGTTTTTGACATTAAATGGTGCTTAAAAAGCCTACACAATATGCCTTTCCCCATTCTGACGTTTCACGTGCATTAATTGCATTAAGAGATCGGAATATTAATACTTCAATGACGTGGTTGGTAAGTTCATCAAAATTAAACCTTTCAATAGCCGATAGTGTTTCAAATCAAGGAGATGACTATGTAAGAAACTATACAGTACATACTTTGCTTTTCTGTGCCTTATTTGCGGCTATATTGGGAACTGATGTAAACAGAACACAATAAGTGCCAATGGCAAAATTCTCAAAGCAATGCCTTAAGAACTTAATGTTAATTAGTAGATGATCAAAATCATTGATATTGAAAGACAGGGAATTTGTACTTTTAAGTTAAATTATTACTGTAAAGGTGCAAATTCTGATATCTATCTATAGATATTACGAGAACAAATTTCATCCCAAACAGTGTTAAATTTTTGCAATCAAAATCAAAGCAACCCAACATTATACTTTTCTCAGGCAAGTTTGTGTCTTACAAAAGTTTTCATGGATCCATGGATACGTTGTTTATTTTTTTCCAATGTCTGAATTGTTGTAATATAAAACTGTCTTTTATGGCTGACCATTTCTAGCAGGTCTTCCTATTTCTTGCTGCTGCTGGTTGAGGCGATGTGCGTGGCATTTAAAACGTAGGGTGCATAAACACCAATACCGAGTGCAAAGGTCTCAAAGACAACTGGAATACGTAAATCTTTCCTCTTGAGCTCTTCAGTTATTTTTTTCTTCGTGCGCCGGTTTTGTTAATGGTGCATGAAGTTGTGCAAATAGCCTTTTAGTAGGATTTTGGAAACTGTTTGTCTTTTGACATATCTCAAACAACCAGTATGCATTGTTATAGCAACAGTACTTCAGTTTTAAACATGTTAAAGTCATGATCATTGGATACTTCTCCCTCTGAAACCGAGTATATATCGAGTATATATTTGGCCGGTTTCCTCTAATGATTTTGCAGTTGTTTTTTAAAAGACGGGTTTGCTTAAATTTTGTGAGAAAGTGGGTATGAGAGCCAAAACTAGTACATTGGCGGAAGAAGCTGAGAGTTAAGAGGTCTTTGAAGTCGGCTTTCTAAAGTTGTCATCCGTATAGAGAAAGAATTTTTAAAAAAGTTTTATAAAATTATTATTTGAATTATTCAAAAGCTTATTATAATCCTTAAAGTTCAGGATACCCACAAAGTTCATTTTGACCTAAAGGAAAAGCAGATTTTTTTACCGCAGTTAAACTGGAAGACAAAAAATAAACTTATATTATTTAATCATACATTTGAACTTAACCTATAAACAAGAACATAATAGAACAAATGCATGTTTCGTTATATTGGTCATCTTCAGAAAGGTCAAACTCTGACATGCTGTAATGAACCAAAGGTAATCACAAGGTGATCACATGACCATCAAGGCCCGGTGAAGGCCTTTACTGGCCGTATCCATAGCATTAGGGAAAACCCTGGGGACGAGTTTTGCCTACTGACAATTTAGTCAGATCCCTGGTTAACTATATAATGCGAAGCACTTTAGAATTCCAAGAACGGGATCACCTGTAGAAACTGTACTATAGTTATGAGGACTGTTTTGTTTTGTTGTATATCTAGCTAAAATCTTTGTCAGGTGAAAGAGCGTGACGGTGTCAGCATACCTACTGGTGAGTATCAACAGCCAATTCCATGATTGTTTATAGATGTTGCTAAAAAAAGGACAATCAATGTAAAAAAGGTATTATAAGAATAGTATTGCTAACAGTCATTCAATTTTCGTTCTTAGACTTATCGTTAACGTTATCTTGATGAAAGTAACTTTTGGTAAACAATTTTTCGTTGCCATTTTGACAACCAACCAGTTATTGTTTCTGTTATCGTTATCTTCATTTTTATCTTCGTCTTCGTCAAGATTCGTCTTGGTCTCGGTTTTGGTTTTGTTCTTGGTCTTGGTCTTAGTCTTGGTGTCCATATTGGTCTTCGTTTCGGTCTCCGTCTCGGTCTCGGTCTTGGCTTTCGTTCTCATCCTCGTCTTCATCTTCATTTTTATACTTTAGAACCTTCTTTCTGTATTTTTAAACAGGTTTCGATGAATGTTCTCCGAACCCGTGCAAGAATGGAGCAGTCTGTACGAGTTTCGCTAAATCTTTTTAATCTTTCCTTTTACTTAGTACGACAAAGTTCGTTTTCATAAATTATTAAGAATGTTAAAAAATATATAAGATAAGTTACTCAGGATATAAAAGTTGATGTAAAAATCTGAAATCCCAACATTTCGGCTGAACTCCAGCCTTCACCAGGGCAAAGTGACAAGTTTGTGAAAAAGAATAAGAATTTGTAATAAAAAAAATTGAAATTGAAATTCTTTTGTCTTTTAATGTTAAAAACAAGTACTCCTGTGGGAGTTCAAGTCCGTTGTCACAGTTTAAATGATTCGTTGAGATGTTAATCTCCCAGACTTCTAAAATGCGTCTCTTATGCCAATTATTGCTAGTTCTTAAAACGGTGGTGGAGTACCACGTGATTTTATGTTAACACTATGTTCTGCTAAACCGGACTTTTTAACTGATGCTTGATGTTCTCCCTGTTGAGTTGTTGTTTTGTTTCTCCGAGATACATTGCATCACAATCTTTACACGGAATAGAAAAAACAGGGCTTCTAGAGTGATCCTTCGAAATAATATCTTTGCGATCGTGAGACACGGCTTCATAGCGGTTCGTTATCCCAAAATTTGTATGTTGACTTCAAACACCCAGAGCCTTGCTTTCGAATCACGAGAGTGTGAATATTTTCATAAAATAAATCCCAAAGCGTCCACAAACGAAAATAATTCTTTAGTGAATAGTCATTTGCGTTAGAACTAGGAAAATTTTGCGGTTTCGATGGCATTCAATATATAAAAAGTGGAGAAAAGCCGTTAGTTTCTAAAGCGCGCACTATGTGATGTTTTCCTTGATTTTTTCTGTCTTTTTGGACGGAATAGTCTTCGCGCGATCCATTAAAGATTTAACAACTGATCTCTTGAGCGTTATTTAATTAAAGGGTGTGGTGAGATTCGAAGGCTAGGTAGCGGTCTATTTGAGTGGATTTCCTAAAACCTGTTATTGAGAGCTGGCCGCTTTCTTGTCGACGGATGGAAGTGTCTAAAAATGCTATCCGGCCTTCAGACTCGCATTCAGCAGTAAAATGGGATGGAAGGCTCATTAGAGTTTAAATGGTGTAAGAAAAATTGGACTCCTGTCGATTTCAGAGCACAGCTTACATCGTCGACGTAACGTTTCCAGAAGATCGGATGATAGATTGTGGTGAACAGGGCTCTTTCCTCTAGTTCTTCCATCCCCATAATAGCCATAACCGGTGAACCCATTGCGGCACCAAAGATTTGTTGTTAGTTTTCGTCATTGTATTTGAAAAAGGTGGTGGTGTCACTTTCCCCTGATAAAGGCTGGAGTTCAGCCGAAACGTTAGGATTTCAGATTTTTATTATGTTTTTTAACTTTTCGCCAAGATACAGTATGAATTTAACTCTTTTATTAAGAATGTTTTTGTACGCTGTAAGGGGCTGGTCAAAAAGTAGAGGGGGAGGGGGGCAGAGGAAAGGAAGTCTCGTAGACCAAACAATCATGACCCACCCCTTGTAATGGGCAAAAATTTTTGGTAACCCACCCCAACTAACAGCTGAAAAATAAACAACCTAACGGAACTTCGAGTATTGCATTTCTTACTACTTTTTTTCCTTTTTAAATTCGGAATGTGAAGAATGAAGAATTTTTTTGTGATTAGCAAGAAAAAAGTCATCGTAAACTTGAGCGTGCTTGACGCGTGAAAGTAGTTTACCAGTACTGATCGCGTATCGTTTGTGAACTTCAAGCATATTTCAAACTCCGTGCTTTTAAAAATAGTTATCAGGTTTAGTGTAATGCAGTGAAAATCGGAGAAAACCAAAAAAAGATCTAATCCGAGGCATCTATGCTGTTAAGTAAACGCTGGAAATTGCATTAGATTTTGCAAAAATATAACTTGTAGTAATTTGAAGTCAACACTACTGTATCTATAATATTCAACTATTATGGAATTTTGTTCACGGAAATTGCGATTTTATAAGTCTATTTCAATAATATATATCAATCAGTGATCAATTCAACAAGACAAACTGGCAAATATCATTTGGATTTGTACAGGTCAACAAGCCAACTGCTATGTTGAAAACAAGTTTGATTAATCCCATTTTAACTCTAGAAGGTAATCTTGCACTCAAGAAGGACACGGTTCAGTCCAGCACTCGCCATTCTTTTACTATCTTAAGAGCAAGTTTGATTAATCCCATGTTAACTCTAGGTGGCAACCTAGCACTCAAGAAGGGCACAGCTCAGTCCAGTAATGAAGATTCAAGGGGTTTGTCGAATGGTGTCGATGGCAACCGCAACGCTGACGGTACGGTGCAAAGTCCTGTATCCACACCCGTAAAAGTAATCAACCTCGGTGGTGCGTTGATCTGGGCTCACGCCAGACAGTTGCAAGAGTTGATATTTATAATCGCCTTGATTGCTGCAGCGAACGGTTAAACAATTTCATCATTCGCATCGGTGAGTAGTTGAATCAGTAAAATGGTACACTTGGAAAATTTAATGCAGAGTAAACGGCGAAGGGGAAGAACTCCGGAAGAGAGGGTACTCTTTCATAAAAACTTGAAAATGGATATAATCATAATTAAAATATGTACATACTTCGCACCGTTATGATTGTTGCACGACGTTTTTCAAAATGAAATTGATGGTGAAAGGAGTTAAACAACAAATCTTATTCTAAAAGGAATTTGTCGTTCTAGTTCTAGAATAACATATTCCATAGTTTTTTAAGCATAAACACAACCTTTTTTTACATGAAACTGTTTCGAATGCTCCAATAATTATCTTCACTTCTTGTGTTATTAAATGAATACATCTCGCAGCCAAAGGCTGAAAACGTGCTCACAGTACTATGTTAAAGATAAGACGATAAAAGTCTAAAACTACGTTTTCTATTTGCAACAAATATGTTTGAGATTACTGGAAACTCAACGTTCAATTGCTGCTGAGTTAATCATAATTATCTGTTCGCTCTAAAATATGGAGTCTTATAGACTATGTTATGGTTTTCTAATTTATTTACTTGAGGTGTCGTATGGCACCCGTGCTCATGTTGTGAACAACACGTGTTCTGACATTTTTATATGTCCAACGTGCTCCATGTTGAATAGTGTGTTGTCGTGAAATACAACAAATATACAACAGACTCGTTTTACGTAGTTTTCTGGCATTCGAGCCCTTCGGCGGGAGAAGTAAATTAAGCCAGCTTGTGGTCTAACTCGCTGGCTATAGCTATCAACTCGATAGGTCGGTACAGGGTAAGTCACGCCAGGCAGACCAAGATTTTAAATCAGCTGCCTAAAGAGCCTCGGAGTAACTGTCAAAGATCTGGGTTCATTGTTCCCATTTTGTGCCTCTGTATTGCTGCAATCTGTGTGGAATATTCCCTGGCACGCACACTCAAGAACTAATCTCATTACGGCGCAATAAAGCGGCACTAGGTCGTAGTAGAAGATATAAGAGCTTCTCAGCTTTGGGTGTTTTTTTTTTGCTTCTTTTTCAATTGTTTTGAGGGCAGTCAGACCGATCAAGCACTTTTGATAAAACTCTTTTGAATAGTATCCCGTCAAATTCCATGGACAACATCAAAACACTAAACGTCCAAAGCAACTCCGGAGACCGAGGTCTGAGATTTCCCAGTAAAGAAAGAGCAATTTAGGTTAACAAGTTATTTATTTTATGGCTTTTTCGAGTTATGTTAGAATTCTTTAAAAAAAAAAAAAATACCGCGGAAATTGGTTTTTCACATCCGATCACACGCTCTCAATAACATTAAATCGAGTCCGTAGCACAATGACCACGCTCGTTCGTAACGAACACAATTCAACTCAGTTGAAAACAATACTTGGAAAAAAAGAAGAATTTTATCAACTTCCAACAGCCCAATTTCCACACCAAAGTTCAATTAAGATAATGTTGAGAAACATACAAGAATTTAAAAGTTACGCGAAGTTTCTAGTTGTACGGTTTCTTTCTCACTGGCATAGCGCACGAGGAACAATTTACTTGATCAATCTTCGTTGTCGCTTTCAATTCTTTTTTCTATCAGGAAATCTTCACTGGTTCATAAAACCTTGGAAGTGGCACTTGAAGAAGCTGCTAATATTGGCTCCTGTGAAAACTCCATGGTTTTGAGCTGCCCTGGAGGGCCTTGAAACATACTTTATAGAACTCCCAAGAGTACAACAAACAATATTATCATAGACTGTATCTACAGACATCCGCATAATGATCTCGAAAGTTTCCAGCAGTCTTTAAGACAGAAATTAGAATATATCAATTACCAGGACTTTAAGACGTATATCCTTGGTGAAAATGGAAAAATATGGAATTAGGGGATTGCCTCTGAAATGGTTTTCTAATTATCTAACAAATCGGCAACAGTATGTCTCTATAGACAGTACTAATTCCTCATACCAAACCATGATTTGTGGAGTCCCACAGGGCAGCTCACTTGGCCCATTACTTTTCCTTATATTTAAGAAATGAAAAACAGCTACCGTGTTTGCACAGGCTAATGCAAACCGAGGTGCTTTTGGGAGAAATCGAGAGCAGATCAGTGCAAACACTCGACCTTCGGTCTCGTGTTTGTACCTGCTCGAGATTTCTCCCAAACCCACCGAGGTTTGCATTAGCCTGTGCAAACACGGTAGCTGTGTTT
>JAOBRD020093634.1:0-10282 GCA_027575215.2 Hydrozoanthus sils | reverse complement strand
CGAGTGACTTATTTTGTATGTGTTATGTAAGGAGAAGTTAGATGTTGATAAACTGGCCTGGGCTGAAAGGGTTAATGAAGCTTAGCTCTAATTTTGAGTCAGAGTACCCATCACTAGTTAATAATAGCTGTCAACACCAATCATGTCCCTAGTTTTATGGGAAGATTAACAATGAATAGCTGTAATAATAATTAAACTGACCCATGTGTTTGTGGTTCACCAAATGCTTGGCCGTCTCTTTGGAGCATTTCCAGAATATCTGATTCTACTTTGGTTTTAGCCACATGATCATTTTGGACTTTTTGCTGATGAAAGCAACAGACAGTGATTAAGATCATTCATACAGTCATCTTCAAAAACATAGCACCCCTTCTCCTCAAGTGTATCTTTCTCCCTAGCCTCTGCACACAAACAGTTTTACATGCAATTACAACAATGATGTGCATGACCAAAGTTAATTACCACAATGAGGACTACTTCAAAATTATTTTCTCAAAAACGCCCATGAAATCTAGTGTTGAAAATAATTTCAATAAAACCCACCAAAATTGAGACTCTAACAGTAACACATCTTGATCATTTTGGCAGTTACAACTATGAGCCCCAATCCTTTTAGAAGTCAATACTACTGACAGTATATTTCAGTACTATAACTCAAGTTAACTGACAATGCAAGTAATTGACTCAATGCTGTTGCAGATACCCTGCAGCCAGTTTATTTTTTTTTTATTTTTCAAGTTTTGTTTGTTTTCTTGCATTTGTTCATTCTAAATTATATTGTTTATATTTTTTTTCTTTCTTTCATATTTGGCATTTTATTTGGAAAAGCTAATAAAAGAAAATAAAAATAAAAACAAGACATAGTTTTAAGGATGTAATAAAAAATACCAACCAGACAAAAAGAAAGGAAATTCTTATCCTTAATTTTGTACCTCAACTTCAGTGTGCCACATCTGTAATTCTTTAAAGAGATCATTCATGTAAGGTTCCATATCTTTTAGTGTCTAAGGAAAATACCAAATTCCCAAAATCAGTTACTGTAAACAAAACTCAGCAAAATATTATTCATGGTGCTTAGAAGTATGTCTGTCATCTATATAATTTTTTACAGCAATAATTATCTTCACACTGATAAGCTTACACTTTCTGAAATTATAATAATTAAGAATGGGTTCTTAACAAAAATGTTCTGTGATCAGTGAGTTAGCCTGCTTTTAGGTGACTGGATGTTTCTTTTAGCATGAAAACTCACAGTGCATAGTGTTGAGCTACCATCTTGGATTTCATGATTGAGCGGCAATACTGTGCCCTGTGAGTTTTCTACGCTAACAGAAACACCCATTAGGCAACTGCCTGCAAGCTGGCAAACCCCCCACTGACAGTGGGTGACCCAGGAACTCTATGATATAGTATCGTTTTTATGACTCATGATCGGCTTGCTCAATCTAACATCCCTCCTCAAATACCTGGTATGCAAAGTTGAAAAAGGAGAACTGGGCCAGCATATGTTCCAACACCTTCTGAAGGAGAGTGATCTAAGAAACATAGAAACAGTTTCACTGTCAGTCACAATATTCATCAAAACATCATGATCATGATACATGATACAAACAGTTTTAAGAGGTCACGCTGTAAGATATCAAAATAGTTGTACCGTATTATAAACAGGCCTGCCCATTAGAAGCAGGGAGGGGGGGGAGGGGGGATTGCTGTCCCCCCAATAATTTTATCACCATTTGCAGTTTCCATGTTAGAATAATTTTGAATTTACTGAACACTGACTGTGCTTCTACATCCCCCCCCCCTACCAACCCCAATATCAATTTCATTCCAGTGGGCCTGTCTAGAAAATAAAGGCTTTAAACACTTAACTTACAAATGCAAATTTAAAAAACATAAAAATTAATTATTTAACATTAATTTAGTACCTACAATAACTTAAAGGTACATCTTCTCAATAGATCACCAAATTATTTTTTTAAGCAGTAGGAAGAAAGAATATTTAAAAACATCAAATTTATTAATGCAATAAACACAAGCAAGTTCAATGATTTCATAGCATTATCTACAAAATAAAATAACATACCTTTTGAGCAATTTATTAAACAATTAGTTTCAAAATGAAATAAAATATTCGGAATGATCATTAACTTATAAGGCTAGCTTGACCTTTCTCATAATTAAAATATTGATTTTATAATAATCATTATAGCTAAAATTACTTTGATTTGATTGGATATTAAATGTTTGGGCCATTTTTTCTTAACTCAGGATAAAATAATTTCTCTGCACTGACTGACGCTAAGGTAAGCATCCCGGGTTTTCTGAAGATTTTCCGGTAACTTTTAAAGTCTAAGAGTACCTTTAAAAAGTTTTCTAGCCATTTTCAAAGACTTCCAAAATTTCCTAATATCTCTGAAGGTTTTCCAAAAATTTTTAAAATCATAAATTAAACATTTTAAAAATGTTTACAGAGATTTCCAGGTGATTCCAGAGATTGCAGAGGTTTTCAAGTTCGAAAAAAAAAACTTGGGATAAACAAAATTAGTTAACTTAAGCAAAGTTTTCTTGTGCTGGTACTGCAAAAATTTGCCCTCATTGTCATAAAACATGTAATCACATGGTTCCTCATAAAATTCAGGATCAATTTCACTTGAATGTGTTTTTCAATTTTTTTTCCAAATTACCCATGCTGCAAAGTGACACTTGAAAACACTTGTGAAATTAATCCAGACCTATATTTTACTTGCCCCCAAGCAATTACCTATACTAAGTTACAAAATATATAAAATGCACTTTTTGCAGACAAATGGATTTTTTGTTACAACTGTAGGTACCTTTTTTAACAGGTGAATCTCCCTAAGTGTTGAAATGTACTTGATTAACATTTTCTGGTAGTTTTGCCTTGCAATCAACATAGCATGGGCAAGTTTATCAAGCATCACAGGCTGGTGGCAAGCAAAGAGAATATATAATTGCATGTTGTTATAAAGAATAAAATGCTCAAAATTAATTATTATGTTAAGGTTATATATTAATTCTTTATTTAAGTCATTAGAAAATTGGGCAAATTTGATTTTGAGCATTATAACTCTGTTCTGCTAACTCAAAGCTAATAAATCTAATTATTGTCATGACAACTTTGACAAAAAAATTTTCTTTTTTGAAATTAAGTAATTAAAATCATTAAATCATTTCAGACTTGTGTAGTGCTTTTAAGTAGGAAATAATGTAATTTGCAAAGTCACTTAAGGCACATCATATATATTTGTACATAACATGAGTATAAACAAGGAGAAAATACCTCAGGTAAGCTTGAGATGTGTTGACAATTTGAGAATTTCTCCCATGCAAGGTGCATGACCTCTTGTGCTTTTATAACTTGAGCTTGGAGTTCCTGCAGAGGGTGGAAGTTAAATTTTGATTTGCAATTTGCACTAGCAACTGACTGAAGATGTCAGAGGGATGGAGACAAGGTCTGAAACAAAATCTCTGCATACTAGTTACATGTGCCAACTATTTAATAGAAGAAAAAACTTAGACAAATAGCCATGTCTCTTTTCTATCTTAAAACATTGTAATCCTTCCAACTGATGCAACAAAACTTATTAAAAGTTTTAAAGAGGTTGCCCGACAGAAGGAGTTAAAGAGCCCCAGTCAGACCACTGTGTTGTGTTGTGTTCTTGAGCAAAACACTTTATCTGACTTTGTTCCAGTCAACTCAGCTGTATAATGAGTACCAGTTCTGCCGGGGGCTAACCTGCGATAGATTAGTGACCTGTCCAAGGGGAGTCAAAGACTCTCATCCTCTTAACACTACAGAAACCGGAGATAAGTGCCAGCGACCCTATGAGCCACTTATCTGATGGCTCAAGAAAGGATTTAGCTATTTTACTTTAGCTGCCATGTAATTACAGTGTTTTGGGTTTGATTCCCAAAGTTGAGACAGCTTGGGCTGTTTCTTCTTGGTTTCTCTTATGTATAATTATGTCACCTGCCTTTGATGTATTACAACATTATGTCAGTCAGTTAACATCTTTTTGAAGTTGATCAAATAAAGTTTTGTCATTTTATCAAGGAAAATAATTGATAAATTAATCTTATAGTCTTGGAGAAGGCTGACCTTTGCCTTTTCATACTCTCCAGCCAAAGCTTCCAGGGGCTGCCATGTTAACAACTGTGTCTGGTTAAGCAGCATATCTCGATAACATTCAATTCTTTGAAGCATATCTGAAAACTAGATATATTCCATACACATGTAATGGCACAAACAGTATGCCTATGACATGAAATATTTTATTACCTGCTGCCAAAATTAATAACTACTCTAAGAAATCCTTGAGATACAATAACAGTCCAAGTTTGGCTTAAAGGTTAATAATTATGTACTAGCAGTGACGATATCACTTGAAGACATTAAAAAATTAATTTACAAACATATTTATTTAGCAAGGTCTGTCCACTGAGGTAATAAAATATTTCATGTCATAGGCAATTAAAAGATTCATTAGATTGGGAATTATCATAATTCTACTGGAAATAAAAGTATACAGTAATCCTTTGCTAGTGCCTAATAATTAACTTAAAATTATTGTTATAACTTTCAGAAATTATCTCATCAAATACTCAAATACCTTATGATAAAATATCAAATACTATAAATTGATTTTTTGGAAAAAAAGTAAAAAAAGTAACTAGATACAGTGTGAAAAAATGAAAAAATGGAAGATGGGGGAAAGAAGGTACATTTTTTTCACTGTGATGAAAAGTATGGCACTTTTACTGTAAAAAGTGCTTCGGCCTTTCTCAAATATTAACAAGTGAAAAGCTGAATTTCCCTTTTAACCTTTTTAGGCCCAGCTAGTTGACATATCTCATTTCTTCTTAATATTTAATAAATGTAGAGGGCAAAATTACTTCAAGATGATTAGATAACAACAGAGGCATTTTTTCTTAATTCGGGGCAAAACTACTTAGTGCTGATTGGTCCCTGGTATACTTCTGAAAATTTCCAAAGATTTTCCAAAAATTATTTTAGAAAGTCTCAAAACTGCCTTGGAAACATTTTCCAAAAATTTTCAAAAATTTCCTAAGATTTTCAAAAGCTTCGGAATACCTCTGAAGATATTACAATTTTTTTTAAAAATCACTAATTCAAAGTGCCTTAGAAACAATTTCAAACCTCTTCCTAAGATTTCTGAATGTTTTGGGGATTACAAAGATTTTATTAGTAAATGCATCATTCTCCAGCAATTTTCAAAGAAACTTTCTCGTGGGACATTACAGAGAACGAAGAATTTTGCCCTCGATGTCATAAACATGTAATTGCCTGGTTCCTCATAAAATTTAGGGTTAATATCAACTGTGTTAAATTCAATTTTTTCAAAATTTTGGAAAAAGTTGAAAACACTCATGAAATTAATCCTTAATTTTACTAGGGGCCCATATGATTACCCATATTCATATAGTATCTCAAAAACCAAGTCATTTAGAAATAAGGAAATGGGCTGGGATATGGTCAAACAAAACAGGCCACTAAAGCTGAAAAATAGAATTATTCAAATCGGGTAAAAAAAAATTCTGTTTGTGAGAATTTAAATAATTATTTATTTAATAAAGTCAACATTTTTGTTAATTTGGTCTTAAAAGCCTAAATCATCACCTAGGCATTAATTTTCACATTGATTTTGTTCTTGAATAACCTAGACAATAACCAATTAAAAACAATGCAAGTGATTTCTAATCACTTTCTTGGTTCTCCCAAGTTTGATGATGAGGATGGTTTAAATTTTTTCAGATGTCACTTGGTATATACCTTGTTTTGTGTCATAATTTGCTTGTTTTGAAATGGTTAAAATCAAGGTAAAATTCAATAAAACTTACTAATAAAAATAGTTGCCAAACATTTTCAAACAATTGTATGTTCATCTTCAGAGTGTAACTGGCAAAGAGACACTTTAACAGGGTGACTATTATGTTATTATGATGCCCTTAGGGAACAGAGCAAGTTCAAAAGATTGTCAGTACGATTTTGAATAGAGAACATTAACAATAGTCCCAAATTGGTTAAGGCAATGAATTAACTGAAGTGCTGTATATTGCTGCTTATAATTGTCCAGAACCTGTCAAAGCAACTCTTTGCCAGTTACACCCTGAAGATGAACATAATTGTTCCAAAACCTTTGGAAACTATTTTATTGAATTGTATTGAATTTTACCTTGATTTTAACCATACCTTGTTTTGCACTGGACTTTCAATAACTTTTTCAACTTATCAAGCATTTAACGATACTGTACCTGCTAAGCTTAGATCTCTAGAGAAATAATTTTATATTAATTAACTGTTAAATAACTGTTAAGGTTGAAGTAACCTTTAAAACTGGTTCACTAATCTTGTCATCATGTTGGAAGGTCTTGGCAACCTCTCCTAATGCTGCACTGAACCCTAAACCATGCTGATGATGTGTCACGCCCGACTGATGATAAGCATCCACACTGCTGGCAAGTTTCCACACTTTTTCGCCAATCTGCCATTTGTTACATTACGATACAATGTTATTAACCATAGAAATACTATTTGGTAATGAACAACTTTAATAAGGAAATAAAACAGTATTGTTTGTATTTCTCTGCATTAATTAAAAATATAAAATACTATGAAATATAGCAGAACATGAGAAAAGTGTTAAGGGAAAATGAGACACAACTAAGCTTTTTTTCTGCATAATTTCAAGAAAATTTTTTCTTGTGTGATGCAATACCATGCTTCATAAAATTTCATAGAAGGGAACTATTGCCAACCAGAGAACACATTTTCAGGAGCTAAGTATTATCATATTGGGTCACTGAGCTCTCAACCTAATTTGCCTACTAAACCAGTGGCCATGGGTATTTGGACTGCAAATCTGCTCTCAATAAAAGTTTTATGCCTCAAAAACACCATCAATCAAATGCAAAGCCTCCACCTGGCCAAGTTGTCCAAATAGCTATTTCATAGCAGTACAGTCTTACACTAAACAAAACCCTTTAATACCAACATACTCATTGCTTCAAAAATAACAATAATAACCTAAGAAGCTCCAACAACACACTTTTTTCATATTTATTAATTCAAGGTATCGCTGATAATAAGCAATCATCCCCCGAAATGGAGATGACTAGTGGTGGATATTTACCGAGGCATGAAGCGGCCAGGTAAATATCTATCGCTAGATATTAGGTACTGACACTGAGGGGGATAATTATTGTCAGTTTTTAGTATATGCCAAATCAGTCAAATAAATTCAGGTGAGAGTCAGTGAATTTCAAGTTTGGACCAAATTTATCAATTCAAAATTTTCAAATGCAAGTAAGAAAAGCCTGCACTTACTTTAATCTTTATACTTTTTCTTGAAATTTTGGGGTAAAACAACTAGTTTCATCCAACTTGTGAATACATACATCCCAAATTTAATGGCCCTTTTTTATATTTAAAGGTAATGGCCAAATTTTTTGTTTTGTGAATTTCCTCTAGCAAGGTTGTCGCCCATTGAGTCACAATTTTGACAGCTTTCTCAAAACAGTAAATATCCTTGGATATTTATTATTTCAGGAACCAATCAGACTGCACAAAAAAAGCTATTCACTGATTTGGTATACTGACAGTTTACTAATAATTAATATAGGGTGTTGGTGCATATACAAAGCCTTAGTCTCAAGTTGAATGAAAATTATCCACAAATTTTAGCAAAAGGTGTTACTTAAAACTCAGTGTACTGTTTCACTTTCAATTCCAGTTCCTCCACACTTGAATTTGTGAATATCTTACTGAGGGAGACTGTAATGCTATGCACTTGCACTGACAATGTACTTTTATCAGTGGTAACTTGAGCTTGAAAATGTTGTATTGAAGCCTTTTCTGTTGCAGCACACATTGTTTCTTTTTTTTTAAACAAAAACAATTATTGTTTACTAAGCACTAAATATATGTGTGATTTCTTTTTTTTCCCAACCTTTGCATTGTCTAGACTTTGACTGGTTGAAGTTACAAAAATGAAATAATGATGCAAGAAAAGAAGTAAAATTAATTAATTACAAAGTTCCAGATTTTAAAAGATCTATTTGACACTAATTTTTGCAAGTTGGCCAGTGGCTTGAACATGGGGAAAAAAAAGGTAAGTACTTCCTTAACTTAGAAAAACGAAATCATATTAGGAAACACATTAGGAAACTACACGTCAGTGGAGTCATAACAACTGACCCCTATATATATAAGATTATGGAAGCACAAAAATTAATAATACTAAAAAACCTTATACAAACTTGTAGACACAGACTTAAAAGCACAAACCGTTTCAACAACAGTTTAATCTCCAGTGTTTATCCTTTATAATAACTCTTAGTTTGCTTATTTTTCATCAGTTATACTATAGTTTGTTCCAACCTATTTTACACTTCCCTTTTACAATATTGGTTAACGTTGAAATAGTCAAAAGTTGTGACTACTCCATAACCCTAAAATAAATGAAGGAACTAGTCTTTAATAAATTAAAATAAGGCTCAGTGCCATCGAGCAAGGTCATACAAACAAGGCTTAATTTCATTTGCTAACTGATAGTACGTGTGAATGACCGCAAATCCAGCTCTCTTCAAGACAAATTTCCCAAGTTTAATCTTAAACCTACACTAAAATTCTAAATTTGGTCAGTATGACCTCATACTGGAGATTAGATTCAATATTTCGTATAAAAATGAGTTCATATTTTTAATCTAAATCAGAATTGAGTAAATGATATTGATATGCACTGTATATAGAAATCACGTTTGAAGTATTCATCGTCAGTATACTTAAAGCCATTACCAAGGCCAAATTTTAAGTTTAAACCACAAAGCCAAGCAGCAAAATTAAAACTTGAACGTATGGCCATCGAAAAGTCCTCGCGCTGTTCAGTGTGTGATTGAAGTGACAAATCGTGTACATACATGTAGCCAAGAAGAGAATCTACGAAGCTTTAGTTCAGCGCTACTCGGTTTCAGTTATAAAAAAAACAACTACTGCAAATGGAAAATCTGAATTTGATATATTAAAGCAACAAGAGCCTCAAGTATTTTAGATAATTATTGAAAGATCATGACCAACCTCTGACGCTTTGGAACTCCAGAATTTGAGCGACTGCTGGCAGCTCGGCCCATCATCAAGGGCAAAATCAAAGTTAGGAAGTTCCGGAAGGAATAATTCTTTATCGTAGAAAGTTGTCATTTCAGTCTTATTTTCCTCGATTCACACAGGGTCGACCATTGTCAGCTGCTCAAAAACAAAATGATATTCAAAATATATTCTTCCAGGTTTCGATGGACATGTCATCGTTAGACGACGGATGGTTGGTTGGGTTATTGACAGACTTTGTAACCTCTCTTTGTGTTCTAGCTTGGTAACCTCTCGGAGAAAACGAACCACAGGTAGCCCAGACTGGTCGGTCTGAAGAGGGAGGGGGGGGATAAATAAAATTGAAAATTCACGGTTTACGTAAATCAAAATAGACTTTTCACGAATCACGAACATTTCAGCTTTTAATTTTATTCGTGAGAAGCATGGAATTCGACCTTGGCAGACCTTCATATGACTGGCATACCAAGTTCTTTAATCGTTTTCGAGTTTTTGTACATAAATTGAAGAATTATTTCGCGAAAAATAAGCTTATTCTAGGCTAAGTTCACGAATATTGAGATATAGATAAACCGTTTCACGAATCACGGCAACTATAATAATACAGTTTCGTTCACAGATCACGGGGTCCGGAAATAAAGTCTTTCACTCACAAATCACGGGAATTAAATATTAGTGTTTACGATTCACGGAAAAACCTCTTTCCGACCCTCTTCACCAGGTGTTCAGGTTCAAGATTAAGGGGCACATTCGACTCAATCCCTAAGCCGGAGAGATCGCGGGAGTTGTTTCGGCTGCTGAAGGTATGGATGTAAGTTTTAACTTAAAAGCACTTAAATATTTGACTGTAAAGTTAGCCTGCGAAGAAAGGGGCCAAAAGGGAAGGGTTGGGGGGGAGGAGGGTTCGGAAAAAATAAAAAAGAGAAAAGGGGGGACTGGGGAAGAGGGATATGGAAAGACTAAATTCACACAAGTTCAGGTTCAATATGGCACACACATTCTACTCTGCTTACTACTTGAGAGACGGCCCCGCCGGCTATGAGAAGCGATGGGCTGTGGGGAGCTCTGGGGACAAGAATGGTATGAAACTGCTAGCCTCCCTGGCAGCCATTTTTGTATGACTCGCCTTACTCCAGC
>JAOBRD020093414.1:0-10282 GCA_027575215.2 Hydrozoanthus sils | reverse complement strand
TCAGTGTTAAATTCAAAATTATTATAAATTATAAACTTTGAATGACGTTAAATTATTGGGGCAGGGGGGCCAACCCCCCCCCCCCCCCCCCGCTTCCGACGGCCCTGACAAAAACGGTCTGTTGTACTTAACCAGAATTAAAATGCCCGATCTCTCTCTGCAAACAATGTTGTGTAATGGGCTAAGTTGTAATAGAGCCGTAGGCTACGGCACCCTGAGACCCAATTCCTCCATGTTGAATACCGATACGTTGGACAAGAACAGGCGGCATTAAGTGTACAAAGAGTTTTTTTTACTATGATAGAACGAATGTTACATATTCAGTTCATACTAACAATCAACAACCAAGGTCAGCTGTTTCGGATACCACATTAACATCACTTGAAAGAACTCGATACAATTTGCGTCAGACATTATTACAATTTGCGTACACTTACAATTATTACAAAATGCTGCAGCCCTTATTACAGAATGCGCAGGTTAGATTTATTACAAAACGCTGCACATTTTATTACACAATGCACACAATATTACAAAGTGTCGCAATCGTTATTACAAAATGCGTCGTTATTACAAAATGCCGCAGAACACAGCCAATCAGATTTCAGGAAATTTTGCTATTGACCAAAGATCAAACTTGCCAATTAATAATAAAGTATTCGTACACTGATCACTATAGTGCTGTGTTTAACTGAACTGTTAAAAGTTGGTTGTTTTCTTTAAATTAGAGTAAGAAAACGACTCCGAAAAACTTTTGGAAGTGTACTAAATATTTTATTAAGCAATTCCGAAAGAACTCAAATCCGTGAAATATTTCGGTTTAATTCAAAACTATTTTCAAACATTTTGCTGTTAAAAGTGCGTGTGGCTGATATACCGCTACAACTAGATGTTGCCACAGGTAAAGATAATGCTGTCGAGCTACTGTAGAAAACGCAGTGATGTTATTTAGAAACGTACTGTTAATGACCTTCACCCCTTTCAGTTACAACCAGTTATCATCTAACTTCTTACACAAAACAGGACACTTGATTCTGAGAAAATGATATCTTATCAAATACAGAGAATTACTGAAATGAAAAGTAAAATTCTCCCAAACATTTGGAATGAAAAATATCCTATCCACTAAAATCGAGAGCTTGACTGCTAACAACATGATACATCGTTGTGAATGTATGGCAGGGGCAGCGCTTCCTTATTTGAATCTAGTTCCGGTAGGGCTGTCTTATTTGGATCCATAAATGTTTGTACTTCATGTAATACTGAGCAACTGTCCTGCGGAACGACCGACAGACAAACTGCATAATCCGAACTGTCCACTCAAATTGAGAACTCGACTGCTAACAACATGATACATTGTTGAGAATATAATTGTGCTGTCTCGCTTCGCTCGACAGTTACAAAGATTAAGGTGTAATTCGTAAGGAAATAACAAAGCATAACAGAGCACATCAAAGAGAGTGCTAAACAAAATGGCAGTTTCTTAATGAGGTCTAGACAAAACATACTGAGTTCTAAGCGAACAGTGTCAGTTCCTTTGTGGCTTTGATTCGAGTGTTTAAGCTTGGTTTCGTAGTTTTGATGTACAATGACTCCAAGAAACAAAGTTGATTGAAGTTATTGTTAATTGCAAGAATGGTTGCATTGCGGAGTACTGTTTTATGTACGTGATGGTTAAGTTTGATGATACTTGGTTAAAGTATTTAAGGAAAATGAGCATTAAGCTTTGACCAAACTTGAGTTTTACTTACAAGTGTCAATGTTACTCGTTTCAGTGAAAGATGCTATACCCAAGAAAAAGAAAAAGAATAGGTTCAAAGAATTTGATAAAAAAGACACAGCGTCTGACCTAATGGATGCATATACAGAATGGCCAGTAAAAGTAGAGGTAAGTCAGCAAGAAAAGATACTTATATAACCAGTGCAACTAATAAAGCATTGGACGTTGTCCTTGAGTATTGTAACGACAAAAAATGCTGAATTTTGTGTTCTAGAACTCTATTAGATGGATTACATTTTGAGACAAGTCTGATAGCTCAGTGAGACACAGAAGGAACAGACACGCTTCGTTGTTGTCTGCAAACAAGCTTTAAGATTATTTATTCATACAAACAGGAGAGTCTTGAACATTTAGAAGGTTCCTTAAATTTTATATTTTCGTGTCACACTTGTATAGTTGTCTAGATGGTCTCTTATGGTATAATCTGGTTGATGAGATTAGTTATTTAGATAAGAACCTTACATCTTGTGTGTATGTCAACAGAACATCTAAGAACATTGTATTGGCCAGGCCTAGATAATAATAGCTTTTACAAGCCTTAACAAGTGACACATCAAAGATGTATAATGCAAGCTAAATATTCAAGTTCAGTTGAACAGTTGAACAGTAATCAGCAGCTGAGTATTCGAGCTCTGACGCATAGTCATGTAACATCTCTGAAGAAGCTAGAGCGTCTCACAACAAAATAAAGGTACGATCTCTTGGTATCTCTGCCAATGCGAGTGATTCCTCATACGGGGATAAAAGTCCAATGGTACCCTACAATAACCTCCTTACAGTATCATAGTGTTGCAAAAATGTATAAATCAAGCAAGGTCAGTTATGTAGCCTGCAATAACTTATTATAACATAGCGCGAATGCTTACCCTTTCTAAGTCCTGTTGAGCCACTATGAACAAAATCTTTATTTACGCACGGGCGTGCTTAATAAGATGACGTAAGCATTTTTTTTACATGACTGAAGAGTTGTTGTTCTGTTTAAGTTGCAGTGCAGTTTTAATTTCTCTTTAAATATGGAAGAAACTAACGAAGAACTGCCTAATTTTTCTATCGGCATTGACCTTTTTGGCCCTGATCCAACAAGCAGCAAAAATGAAGTCAAAGAAAGCTCACAAGTTGTGCGATTTGCAATATTGTCGGAAGACAAGCTGCAGAAAATTTTGGCTGAATGACATTCACTGGGAACCAAAAAAGTCACTAATCGGTCATTAACAACATTTAAAGGAAAAATTTCAGTTTTTTATTAATATTATTGTTCTTAAATTTGTTCAACATCGGAAGTAAAGTACACAGTTGTTAATTGGAAATTTACCAAACAATCAAGCCAAGGCCGCAAAAAATCTAAATCCAACATGTACAAATATTTTTCAATGTTTTTACTTGATAACTTCGGGGCTTTGACTTTTAAAACATTTTTTAAGTGACACTTGAAATCATTTGGCTTGAACTTTCTCCATGTCCCCCATGATATTTGAGCTTTTCATTCACAGTCAGTTATCGGTACAGTTAACAGTACAGTACAGTTCTCGCTAAAACAAAAGTATAAACTTTGTAGATCTTCTTCTTTTTCCGGTATTCAGGTACTGCTGTAGTTCGTCTTGGGATGTTTCAAGACTTTCAATTCTTTCTAACATCCAAGCAAACTCGTGGGCGTTAGCTGCTTCTTTCTGTTTCAAATCGTCGATTTCCTCGTGCATTGCTTGATTTTCGGTCTTTGGGTCATCTATAACTTTACAGTTGAAGTTAAGACACTCTTTAAGCTCACAGCATTCTTTCCTAATGGCTCTTTGGGCTGAAGGGGTCAACTGACTACATTTTGTTTTATTCATATTATAACATAGAAGGCAAAATTACTTCGAGCTAACCGATTGGATAACAGCAGTGGCATTTTTCCTTAACTCAGGGCAAAATTATTTGACGCTGATTGGTCGCTAGTCCTCCGAAAACTTCCAAAGATTTTCCGAAATTTTTAAAAAGTCTTAAAAATGCCTTAGAAACATTTTCCGAAAATTTCCGAATGACCCAAATACCTTCGAAGATTTCCGAGCACCTCCGAATGTTTTCAAAATTTTTTAAAAAGTCATAAAAATGCCTTAGAAACAATTTCTAACCTCTTCTGAAGATTTCCGAATGTTTTCAAAGATTGCAAAGATTTTATTACATCTCCAGCAGTTTTCAAAGAAACTTTGGGATTCTACAGAGAATGAAAAAAAAAACAAAGCGACTGGGCAATTTTGGAAAAAATTAAAAGCACTCGTGAAGTTAATCCATAATTTTTTTCCGCCCCGGCGATTTCCTATACTAAACTCGATGGCTTGGATTGTTAGTGATTGTTGTGTGCGATTCAAACACGCCATGTGCATGAGTGTAAGTTTACAAGCTCTTTAATCACAGGATACCCAAACACTGCGTACATAGGTTTTTAGATTACACAAGAGGCCCAAACACTACGCATTTCAGTTTATTTGGCTTGACAGTCTTTTCATATCTTTTTTTTTACTACTTTGCATTTAGTAACGTACTTTACAATTTTAACCATACATACATTTGGTAGGAAAATGTCTGGGTATACCGTTTTCATACTTAAAATAATTTAAGTAATAGTATGAAAAAAATAGAAATAATAAAATGAAAATACTTTAATGCAGCACAGCAAATGGGTCGACCTTAAAAAATACTATTGGTTCAACAACTTATAATCATTTATGCCCCATTTCTTATGAAAGGTAGTAAGTTCATTTCTCTTGATGGTAATATATTTCTCTGTGCAGTACTGGTTTTCCACCAAATGCTTGTACTGCAATATCGAAGGATTTTCCCCATTTCGTCTAAATTTCAAAATATATAGGCTTCTTTGCAAGAAGTATATATAAATCAAGCAAATCTGCATGATCATTTTGTAAAGTACCCCTTAATATTCTGAATATTATATCCCTCTCTGTTAAATTTAGTAAGACATTCCCTAACTCTTCCCAAAACAAGTTGACTTCGATCCAAAATACTTTTGTTATTTGACATTCGTAAAACAGGTGAGTCATTGTTTCTGTTGCATTTTCACAGAAGGAGGAAATGTTTGGACTTATTGTAACAAATATCACTTAGATTTTGAATTGCAGACTTCTTAAATATGAATCGCAACCAAGCATCTTTGATAAAATAAAATACCTTCGACATATTCATCTTCCAACTTATATTTTGTCTGAATTTTTTTAAATCCTCTAGACTTTGTCGCTTTTTCTTCAATTAATGTGTCAAAATGATTTTTACATTTACTTTCATACGGACCAAATGTCCCTTTATTTTATCTGAATTTTAATGTTACTGTTACGTTACGTTACGTTAATTATAAAGTTTTTCAGCGCTGAAGGTACTGCCGCTCGAATACCAAGCCAGTGAAGTATATATTTGCTACTCAAATCTTTACCCTCAAGGGAGTTGACACTATTTTTTCCAAAATCAAGATCAATCAAATATACAATCCGTTTGTGAACAAAATGTTTATAAAATACTGGTATTCTATCTACCTTGATATTCCAGTTGTTCCAGATTATTTGAGTACATATCAAGGGCTTGGAGGAGTGCTGTTCACGTTAGTCGGACAACCATTGAAGCGATTCCTTGTAGAACCAATTATTTATCTCATCGCGAATGCCATAATTACCTTCGTATTTTATGCTTCAGAGATACAAACTCCAGAAGCAATTATTTCCTTAGCAAAAACCTTTTTAGCCAGGCTAATCTCAGCGATTTTACAAATGTCGTAATGTTATATTTAACACGCCATATCTTATCTTATTAATACCTGCAGATCTAGAGATCTTGTTCGGACAATTCCATAGGAACATCACTCACACTCGCTCACTCACTATCCGTTTACATCATTAATCCACTTGGGGGCGGGTATGACGTTGCATGGCGTTTTGGTTCACAGCCTTCCTGCACGCAGCCCAGTTCTGGTGGAAGATGCAGGACCTTGAGATCCTAAGCCACCACCTCATCCCATGTTTTCCTGGGTCTGCCTCTCCTTCTTTGTCCCGCAACTTTGAATTTCCTGATTGAGGATATTGCGCTTGATGCCCTATCAGTGTGCACGAACCAACGAAGCCTTGCTCTACAAAGGGCTGTCTCGAGGGTCACAACCTCGAGTCTATCCCGTATCTCGTATAGGCTGGTGACATCATCGGGTTTCAGGCCACACATCCATCTCAACATAGCCCTTTCGTTCCTCTCAGGTCTTACCATGTCAACCATTCTAGGGACCCAGCATTCACTGGCATAGAGCATGACACCCCTGGCACAGCTCCTATAGACTCTACCTCTTGTCCTGAGTGACAAGTTCTTGCATGACGGTATAGGTAGCAACTTCCTTAACTTTCCCCAGACTGCTCTTACTCTGGTTATTATGGCGGCTTTATAGCCACCACCGGCACAGATGGTATCTCCAAGGTAGCGAAAGGAATCCTCTACTTCAGTGAAATAATATGAAAATAATATATTCTAATTCTAAGAGAATTCCCGAATGATCCGTTTTAATAGAGGGGATAATGCTTACATCAGATACAAAATCTCGTAATTTGTAAGCGATAAGCCAAAAGCCTAATCTGCAAAAAATAATATAGCTACGAGTTGTTGTATTTTTGATTCTCCAAATATCATGTAAATCAAAGTCTGCTTGAATTTCTTCAACTCAATGGCATCAATGACATTTAAGAAATGGTTCATAGGTAGCGTGCTTCCATCGAGTTATTGAGCTCGTGGGAGGTTGCTAAGCACGAAAAAAACGTAAGAGAAGCACAAAGCGAAGCTGTTACCCTTATTGTTTTGAAATATTTTCGTTCAGGTTTGTTTCTTTAGTTTCAAGCTTTGTGAGAAGCCCGACTAATTGTTTATTTATTTTGAGTGAAAGTTTTTGAAATACGTTGAGTTTTTTAAACACTTTATATTGTTTTTGATTTAACTTTTTAGTTTTCTCGGAGAACATTAAAAGTTCGTTAGTATTGGTGGCACTTGATAAAAAATTTGATTTTAAAAAATAATAAAAGAAAAATTCAGTATAAACTACGGTTCACGAACCACGACGCAACAAACACAAACTTTGCTGTTTGTCGGTTTCGACTTTACATAATATAAATTTCAAATAATTCCGAATGAACGCTTGTTGTAATATGAAAAAAAAGCTACTTTTCTGATTTTTGTGCTGTTTTAGTTGATGAAAACTATTTCTGCGTCGCACAAAGATGTCTAAATCGATCTACACTCTAGTAGTTTCTCGTGTTCATACTTGTAAAAGTAAAACTTTCACACTTGAAGATCTGTAGCCTTAATATTATCACAGTTACTACAAAATGAATTCCTAATAGACATTTATACAAATGCTGAAAGGAAAAAATCAATTTGTTTTCTTTGTCCTCCGTCTTTGAGTGTCCTCTACAACAAAAATTCTAACTCTCCTTCAAAAATAGTCGGGAACCGTAGAGTTTGTACTTTTTTCATTGATTGACAAAACTGCTGACGCCATTCGCGTGCTCCATTGGATTTTGTTCGTGGTTATTAACCAATAAGAACGCGCGATTTCACTTAACTATATTATAAAATGTCTTGGAACCATTATTCCCCCTTTTTTGGAAGCATAAATACTAATTTAATTATAACATCCTTTTGTTGTTTATTTCGGTTTCTATAGTATTATAAATCTTCCCAAAGGATCAAACACGCTTTGTTTAATTTGTATGTCTGTACCTTTCTTTATAAAAATTGCAACATCTTTTTATTGCTACTTCCGTGCTCAAAAAATCTGTTATTCACACCCCATTCTTTTTTCCATTGTGACTCCTGCTCCGCTGTGGAAATATGATATATGATATTTTGATTCACCCTCCCACATGGGATTGTCAGAGTAAATTTACAGAGCTATTTCACTAAATAGACTGCCTAAACCGTCTAATCTAATACAAGGTTTCTAGTGGTTGAATGGAATGTGTCTCCTGAAGAATGTGAGTTTAGCTTGTTTTTTCACACCAGAGAAATATGCTTCTTCAAAAACCCAATGAAGGTTTTTAGCCTTTTGTTACAAATGATTTAGAATTCCTGCTAGGATGCGTGTAATTTGGGCTAATTCTAATATAATGTTGTTTTCTGTTTACGCTGTATGAGGATGGGTCAGTTCCATCTACATTTTGTTTCTGTAGCAATCCTGTTCCAGACCAAAAGTCCGATTTCAATACCTGGTTCGAGACTGAGAACGACCGAAAACCATAGTATCGACACCATCGACCTCGTGTAATCAATCTATTAAAAGCGAGTAACTCTGGGTCCCTGCAAACAAAACGCTTCGGAACTATTAATGTACTGAATGCTACTAGTGAACGAGACCTTACCATTTATGTTAACTGCTTGTTTCATCACCGAGTAAATTTGGTAGCTCAAGCCTCCATTGTCCATCTTTGGTTACCGCAAAATTTTCTGTCTTGCCACCTTGTCCTTTTGTCATTCGATAAAACTTCAAATCAAAGGAGCCCAGGCCATACTTCTCCGCCAGTTCTTTAATGCCTAGAAAGGCTGTTGCATGCCTTTTTAAAGATGCTACACTGATCTTTTGGTCATCAGATTTTGGCAGTAGACTACGTGTCTTTCAAACGCTGTGTCCGAGTCAACACGGTAAAATCCAATTACAACTCTAATTATGCCAGCTGCCATCGCCATCGAACTGCACTGATGTACATCTTGCACGTGGCTGGACCATTCTCGCACCCAGAGCCCACGCGGTAGGCTGCTTGGGCTCTGGGTACGAGAATGAACTTTTACCTTTTATAACAGCCTATATGTCTATTTGTTTGGGCAAGGTGGCAGTTTACGCGGCTGATTGACTTTAATAGTGCACTTTATAGGTTGCAAAACAAACCTTTATATTAGAAACAAGATTCTAATTTTATCCAAAATAAACAAACTAAAGATGTTTGCCAGCGCTCTGTTAATTTGTAAAGCCAATTGTCAGTTTTCAGTTCTTTTTTCGGCTATTTTTCAGTTGTCAGTAATATTTTCGGCCATTTGTCAGTTGTCAGTTAACCCCATTCAGACCCTCGTAAAACAGATGGGCTGTGCTATAAGCAACCTAATTAGCATTTTAGCTTGATAGTCTTATCACATCTTGCGAGTTTGGGTTATGTGGTTGGATACAAGTGATCTATTGAGAGATTTCAAGCAGTGAAAGAAAAGCAGCCGCTACTAGTGTGAGTGTACTGCCAGGAGATTTCCTATTTTCTGTGTTATCTTATTTTTTACTGGGCTACCTGTGGTATGCCAATCATAGTCTCCATTTGTTTTTCCTTGGTCGTCGTCGTCGTCGACCAGACAAACTTTCAATCCCACAATTCCTTGAAGTGCAAGCTCAAGCACATGTTTTGGACTTTGGACTCACCAAATGATCGAAAGAAGGCTCGATCGTGGTGAATGAAAAAAGAATTTTTTTAAATATGTCGCGAAACAAAATCACAACGGTCAAATCATTTACAACCGCACACATTGTTAACGGTAGACCCACACTAAAAAATAGGTCCGCGATGCATGCACGTGTTTAATGCGACTTATTGAAAAGAATGGCTGATCTTGCATACCACGAGTTAGTCTTAAATTTTGGACATTTTGATGAAAGGGAACTAGAAGGGAAAAAAGGAAACGGTTCCGCTATTTTTAACAAGCGAAATATAGCATAGCGAGACTGTGATCCTGGCGACGTTTTTCGTATTGCACGGTGCATCAGAGTAACACAACTGACCATAAAGATCGAACTGTTTCTCCTAAAAACATCGAAGTATCAAAGAAGTTCGTTTGAAGCAACACTAACGGTATGCATGAAAGTAAAACGAAAGGTCAGGCTTAAGCATATAAATCGATTTTGCAAGTCAAGAAGATCTAAACTTAAAAACAAAAACTTGATTGCAAGCAAATGCTTCCCATTAGATGTCTAAACGCAATTGTAAAACATGTAAACAGTTGTACTGATTCTCGAAGCAAAATCTGCTAAATGCTAAATATTAGACTATATCGACTCATAGATTATCCTATTTTTATATAAAAGGGGCTCAAAACACGACAAATTAAAAAATACCCGTGCCAATACATTTAAAAGAACGTGCTCTGAAACTTACAACATTTTGTAGAATTCTGTGCGGTTGTTACACTTGAGTAGCTGTGGACGAGATTGAGAGCATCGCACGTCAAAACGACGCAATGCAACTGATTTCACTAGCTTTACCAAATTTCTAGTACTATAGCTGTTAGTTTCAAAATTTCAAAACAATAAGCCATCAAAACGATTTGGTTGATCAACAATTTTACGGGTTTGGCTGTTCGGCGTCTTATTTGCCGTCACGGAAGAGTCGACAACGCCACAAAAAGAGAAAAGTTCATCGCTTCAAAATCCCAATAGACTACGAGCAGTCCCTATTTTTCCTCTTTAGTTCGTCGAAACCGGTGAATCAAGATGGCGGACGCGAGAGAACT
>JAOBRD020093303.1:0-10282 GCA_027575215.2 Hydrozoanthus sils | reverse complement strand
GCAGCTCATTCATTAAAACAGTGCGCACAGCTCATTACCAAAAAAAGGTGGGCAGTTCACTATCATAAAACAGTGCACGCAGTTCATTACCAAAAAAGGTGGGCAGCTCATTCATTAAAACAGTGCGCACAGCTCATTACCAAAAAAAAAGTGGGCAGTTCATTATCATAAAACAGTGCACGCAGTTCATTACCAAAAAAGTGGGCAGCTCATTCATTAAAACAGTGCGCACAGCTAATTTCCAAAAAAAAGTGGGCAGTTCATTATCATAAAACAGTGTACGCAGTTCATTACCAAAAAAAGTGGGCAGCTCATTCATTATAACAGTGCGCGCAGCTCATTACCAAAAAAAGTGGGCAGCTCATTAACATAAAACAGTGCGCGTAGCTCATTATGTTGACCTTCCAAATCTTGTAAAACAGCGATATGGCACCGAGCTCAGGCCTAGAACCCTGTGTCCATTAAGTCAGAAATTTCTCAGGACCTTGATTCTTTTCTAGAAGTAATCCACACCAAAGCATTTTGCGAGCAACTAGCCCAAAGTTCCGACAACAAGCAGCTAGGCCACAGTTCAGTTCACTTAAAAAAAGAACGTCGTCCAAACGCGCAGCCGAATCTTGCCCCTGTGCAAACAAGGCGTAATGACCGTCTCCCCGAAGACCGTGCGTACCTGGCAAAAGCACGAACGACCAGCTGCGAAGACGACGAACTCGATACCACTGATTACGACTTCTTCTGCCTGCCCGAGAGCAACAATTTTGTTCCCCTCTCCTCCAAACCCTTCAGCCACAATTGTGTCACGCCGTGCAAGCACTAAGCAGTCCCCACATTTCAAAGCCTTCTACTCGACAGTACCCAGTGCAACTGATTTTGGATACTGGAGCAGAAACAAGCACGATAAAAGCTTCTGTCGCACGAACCATTGGTGCAAAAGTTGTGAAGTCCACCCAACAGGTCCTCCAGGCTGATGGCGTTACGCTCCTCTCCGTAGTCGGCGAAACCCGAGTCGGCCTTTCCCGTGCAGACAAGAGCCTGCAACTCGATACCTTAGTCGTTGATGACATGGACGTCGATGTACTTGCTGTCACTCCATTCTTGATCAATAATGACATCTCTGTGCGCCCTGCCAGACACCAAGTAGCCATCCAGGATTCCGAGATGATATACTACAACCCTGATGATCGTAGCAACACTAAGGCCCGTGCTGTTTGTCGCGTGCAAGCACATTTCTTCGCTCCCCTACACCAGCCACTGTCATCTGGCCAGGCGAGTATCTTGACGTAGATTTATCCCCTGATTTGGGAAATGAATGCACAGTTGCAATAGAAGCCCGCCTCGACCGCCAAGAACATCAAGGACACACACCTATGGCCCAAGACAAACCTGGCCCAAGCGGTTGGAAACAAAATACGAATGGTCAACAACTCTAGCCAGCCCGCTCGTTCTCCGCCGAAATCACTTCCAGCAACGCCATTTTATTCGCGCTGCTCGGTTCGCGCCCACGAAAACCGTTGAAAACGCGGTCAGTCCTGGAGCCAAACACAAACTTCAGCGCCAGTGGGGAGCTCCAAGTTGCTTTAACACATCCGACAGCACGAAATTAGAATGAGGTCCGGGATCGCGTTGGAGAACAGAGCCTCCACCATTTGTAGAAACGGGCTTTTGTTTTGGGTTAACTCTGGTAGTCCCTATTCTAGCCTTGACTGCAGTTTCTATCGGTAGAATAGCTGTTCCCAACTACAGTCTCGACTTCCACTAAATTAGCCTTGATCAGAGCAGGGACCGCATCTGCTTCTAGCAAGGCTAGTAATAATATAGTTGAAACTAAGCTACATTGTAATTTATGACACTTATGAAACTCTAATATAATACCACACGCTAAGTACAAAAGAGATACGTTATATGAAGTGGTAAAACAAAATTGACACTGGATGACATACAATTTCAATTTTTCGGTTTTCAAAAAAGATCGTAGTTAAAAACACATTTCTGAAAAGTTTCAAAGTAACAAGATGGAAATCCGAAGAAATATACAGCATTCAGAAGTTCCAAGTTTTTACGTAAACTACTAAATTGTCCCCTTGAAGTCGCTCGGCCAAGAAGTCACGTGAACTAAAAACACGTGACTTTTTTGCTTTGTCTTTGATCTTTGTGACGTCATCTTTTTGGGAAACAAGCAAGATGGAAGTCGCGAGCATCGAATGAGCAATACCGCCACAAAAAAGGCAAGAGACGCAGAAATCAGGGGCGATAAAAATAAATGTGTAGCTGGATATCCAAACTATAAAAGAAGCTGCAAAAACACAAGTTATGTATTCCCGGTATAAAGATGCACGCGTTCCCGAAGGACAAGCCGACGAGAGCAAAGTTTGTGCAACTGACGACTCGAGACGGCACAGACCTGATCTACTAATTCTAGGCCGGGGAAAGGTGTTTTGCTCTGCTCTTGGATGAATGTTTTAATATATCCTGACTTTAATTAGAAGGAAGGGAAGATCTAAAGTTGTCACGAAGGATAAAGTGGGGTGACAGCCCTACACGGCTTAACTTACATGACTATATATATATTTTGATAGTTTGCTAGTATAATTTGTTTTTTTTTAGTGCGATTAAACACATAGTGTTTACAGTTTTGCTAAGAGGCATGTCTTGGAGGGATTTTACTCGATTGTACTGTGTAATTGGCTTTTTTCAGGGAATATAATAATAATAATGATAATAATAATAATAATGTTTAGAATTTATATAGCGCCTTTTTCCATAAGTATACGATCAAAGGCGCTTAACGATTATTTACAGTTGACTTTATATCGAGGGTCTTAGATAGTCCGCTATATACGGCTCACAATTATATTCATTAAGAATTGCCCACAGTTATTAGTAGGCAGACCACGACACCGGGATCACCCTACTCTTTTTCGACAAGTGTTGTGGGTTCTTTTAAGTCCCATAATGGGAGATTGAGAGACCGGAGATTGAGAGACTGGGCCTACGGTTTAACGTCCTTATCCGAGAAGACGCGAAGGTCTAACCGTTTGCAGATGTCAGAGCAAAGGCAGCACCTTCTCCTCTGTTGTTTCAAGACCCTTGAGGGCAACGGGAGTCGAACCCGGGCCTCCCGCACGAAAGACTGGCGCCTTACCAACTAGACTAACCAGGCGGCGGTTAAGTGACGACCCTATAGTATCAGTTCTTATACAGCATCTGCTTTATATTTGGTACTGCTACAAGGGTTACATTCTGTTACGACGAGCAGCTTATTTGGGCCTACAAAAGGGTGCTCTGATGTCGCTTGTTCCATCTATTTTGCCCTTTTTGTCGCATTTATTTTCTAGTGTAAAATGTTGCTGTCGCATTTTCGTCTAAACTTTTCAATTTTTAAGCAATTATTTGCTTTGCTAATTTCTTTACTGCTCCAGTTTATCAATCATTGTCAAAAACAATCAAGTAAACGTGACGAACAAATGTGTCTGTCTCATTAGCGTGTTCTAAAAGTGTTAAGCTCGGCTAAAAAAAATTGGAGAAACTGACTACATATATTCCAACCTCGTTCCCAGGGCCCTTTCCTCTTCCAAAGGGCCCTGGGAACGAGGTTGCATATATTCCTGGATGTTTTGATACGTAGTTGATCTCTGATGCCCTTTGTCGCTGTCGAAATTTTTCGCGCTTTTCCCGATAATTCCTGTCGCTTGTCGAAGCTTTGACAATAATCTTTCGCCTCAATTTCTAGTAGTTTTGAATTTGGGATATGAATTTGCTTCAAATGATTTTGTCTGCAGGAGTTTAATTGCTTCGTCTTTTACAAAGCTTTCTTTACTCTCGTTGATTGACAAGGTTTGAAGTGCGTATCATTGGAGTTTTTTTGGGTTGTTTGTTTGTGTGTGCACAATTATCTAAAACGCTTGTTTCATAAAAACGGTTGCCTCAGTAAGTAATTGATACTAAGAGGGTTGCTTCGGGCCCTCTGAGAGTTCAGGCATGAACTTGACTTGTCGGAATGTTTTTAGTGCTAGCGGCTGTTCAAAGTAGTTTGTCCGACAAAATCGACAATATTTCGTTTGCTTTTGTCGGACGGTAAGTACAATACATCGGACGGAAAGTATTTTCATTCGCTGTTTCACCCGTTGTCTCACGTGGGGACTTGTTTTGTTACTGAAATTCCTCTCCGACCGCGCCGAAGGGCTGCTTCGCAGGTTATCTTTCTTTGAGCAAACCAAGCAGTCAGTATGATCAGCGGTAATAATCATCGATGTACGTGACATGCATGCTGCATGCACACAGCGCAAGTGAGACTTCGTTCGTTGGTCTTGGTTTGGATTTTAAGGCATTTGGGCGGTCGAACGAGCTAGTACCTTTCGTATTTATATATCTTTTATCAAAATTCCTCTTTTTGGATTTGTGGGAATTGATAGTCGAGTTATGGTTGTAATCCAACTGTAGTCCAAGTCACTCTAGTTAGTGATCGTATTATTATAAATCGTTGCGGTTCGGGTAAAACCCGTTATTAAGGACAGGTGCTCATAACACTGTATGAACACAAACTCTTGCGTCAGCCTCTCAGTAAAAAGATTGGCAATAGCGCGTTTCTAGAATAATGAAATAGGGTTACCTTTCTAATTATTGATGTCTAATTAAATGAGAAGTAAAAAGGATATCATTTTAACTGAAACCTTAGTAAAAGCTAATACTTCTAACTGAAAACAAGTGCTTTTGTACCTTTTTAATAATTAACATTTACAGATCAGTAACTGAGTCGTCAGCGATAGGAAGTAACCTAAATGTTTAACAATTTTAACTTTACTGGTCTGCTCTGACGTATTCTAACTGAAAACGAGTGCGTTTGCACCTTCTTAGTAATTAGCTTTAACAGATCAGTAACTGAGTCGTCAGCGATAAGAAGCTACATAAATAATTAACAATCTTCACTTTACTGGTTTGCTCGGATGTATCCTAACTTGATTGGTCTAGCTCTTGAACAATATGAATAAGAACTCTTAGAAAACATCTACGCTCTATGAACACAAACTCTTGCATCAGCCTCTCAGTAACGAGATTGACAATAGCGTGTTTCTATAGTATTGAAATAGTGTTACGCTCCTAACTATGGATGGCCAATTTGTAAGGAGTGAAAAGAGTATTATCTTAACTGAAACTTTAGAAATGCTTAATGAGTCTAGCCGAAAATGAGTGCTCTTATCTCTTCTTAATAATTAACAATTACAGATAAGTAACTGTGTCGTCAGCGATAAGAAGAAACCTAAATAATTAACAACCTTAACTTTATTGGTTTGCTCGGACGTATCCTAAACTTGATTGGGTTAACTTTTGAGCCATATAATTTAATCTGTTTGAGAATATCTCCTTGCCTAAATATTTTCTTGGTCTTTTGTGTCTTAACAAGGAGAAACTGACTAAATTTTGTTGAAAAGCGCCACAAAATGTCTGCAGTTTTCAGATTCTTCTCCACAACAGGAATACTACTCTTTGTCTTGATCTCCAAAATTGAAAGCGGCCCAAGACGCCAGCTCCTCGTCAGATTACAGTGTCGGGTGAGATACAATTCAGCGGAGATGCTCCCAAGAGTTTTCCATCCAAATCCCAACTGAAAGTTAAGGTGAATAACAATACGAACACTTTTAATGAGACCATGGTTGATTTGTCCAGCTACCAAAAGGAAAAAATTCTGAGCTTTTCCGTTACTGTAAACTCTGTTTCGGATGGAGAAAAGTTGAATGTTCTAGCTGTATTAAATAATGGTTGGGATGAAGGCGGAGGCTATTATGTTATCAATGGAGATTACTTCCAGAGGGAAAACTTTGAGGTTAAAAAAGATGTCAACAACTACGAGGTGAACATTAAACTGGGTAAGGTCGTTTCATCAAATTCAACACACCGACACTAGATGTTCAAATGACAAGGAAACCGTTGAACATTTGTTGAAATTAAGAAAAACCTTCAAGGTATATTAATATAAGTCAGTTAAGCTTCAACGATAAATTAAAAGTTTATTCTCTGTAGCTTTTTATGCAAAAAGAGTGGTTTTTAGCCCCTAACAGAGCTTTCATGTTCACATTTGTGATGAATAAAGAATAACTGTTTGCGCGTTTTGACCCATCACAGATTTTGTAATTTAGGAAATAAAATGGTAATGCTTGTAGTTGCTGTTTTGAACAAATATCTCTCCATAGTAATTAAAATTAAATTTCTAAAATAACGCTGTTAGAACACAAAGATAGCAGTTTTTCTTATTAGTGACATTTTTGGTGTTATCATACTCATCTATGAGACAGTCATCTTCGCCAATATTATAAAATGGATAAAATAAGAGGCAGGAAACAAAACTTTATTTTGGTGTTTATAAAAATGTGCAAACTTTTTCGATCAATTTGATCTTCATCAGAGTGTAAATGTTGAGTAATCGGAAGCAGGAAAAACTATAACTGCAAATGCTAAAGACAAGAGTTAGGTAATTCCTTTGGAATAAACTGATAAGTCAAAGGCAGAGCTTGTCTCTTTAGTTAAATTTGGTGACAGCATTAGGAGGGCTTCTCTTGTTCTTTTGATTCAAAGAAAAAAGCCATCAGTTCGCCGTGCCGAATCGAACTAGGCCCGCTAAAGCTTCCTTTGAATAACTCCTTGCCTAATGATGTCTGATGAATCAACATAAAAATCAGGTTGATTTCCTGAATTCAATCTGAAACAAAGACCAATTTCCGGTCGAGCAGAAGTCTTACGTCATCTATAAAGTCTAGCTGGTGACGAATCTTATGTGGGAAAAACAGAACGCTGTTTCATTCTCAGATTTTGCGCACGACCAATTTTAAAAGTTCAGCCGCACGCACATAAAATATAAATCCGACCGCGTCGAAGGCCTGCTTTGCAGGCTATCTCTCTGTGAGCAAACCAGGCAGTCAGTATGATCAGCGGTATTTCCCATCGATTTTTGTGACACAGCGCAAGTGAGACTTCGATCGTTGGTTTTAGTGCGGCCGAACGAGCTAGTATCTTTTGTATTTATATGATATCTTTTATCAAAATTGCTTTTTTTGGATTTTACTTGTCGGAATTGATAGTCGAGTTGTGGTTATGATCCAACTGTAGTCCAGGTTACTAGGTTCGGGTAGAACCCGTTATTAAGGACAGGTTCTCGTAACGCTATATGAACACAAACTATTGCGTCAGCCTCTCAGTAAAAAGATTGGCGATAGCGTGTTTCTATAGTATTGAAATAGCGTTCCGCTTTTAACTATGGATGGCTAATATGAATAGGAGTAAAAAGGATATCATCTTAACTGAAACTTTAGAAAAACCTAATACTTCTAACTGGAAACAAGTGCTTTTGTACCTTTTTAATAATTAACATTTACAGATCAGTAACTGCGTCGTAAGCGATAAGAAATAACCTTTATATGCTAACAATCTTAATTTACTCGTTTGCTCTGACGTTTCCTAACTGAAAACCAGTGCGTTTGAACCTTCTTAGTAATTAACTTTAACAGATCAGTAACTGCTTCGTCAGCGATAAGAAGCTTAATAAATAATTAACAATCTTCACTTTACTGGTTTGCTCGGATGTATCCTAACTTGACTGGGCTAGCTCTTGAACAATATGAATAAGACCTCTTAGAAAACATCTACGCTCTATGAACACAAACTCTTGCGACGGTTTGAATTTTAAGGCATTTCTACGGCTGAACGAGCTAGTATCATTTGTATTCGTATGATATCTTTTATCAAAATTTCTTCTTTTGGATTTAGTATTGTTGAAATTGATAGTCGAGTTGTGGTTGTTATATATTGATACGAAAAAACTTTGCGTGTTACCAGCCGAAGCAACAGCAAAGCCATGGAATGTAAAGAATCACATTGATGTACAGAACGTTTTTACATTTAAAGATGACTTTCTTTTTCTGATAAGATTTTATTTAGCGGGAGAAAAATAAAAACAGTTAGTTCGCCTCATCGAACCGAACTCGGCACGACAAAGCTTCCTTTGAGAAACTCCTTGCGCAGCGATATCTGATGAATCAACATAAAAACGTGGTTCAGCTCGTGAATCGATTCTGAAACAAAGACAAAGCAAAGGTCGAGCAGATGTCTAACATCTTTAAGTTGAATTGTTTCATTCTAGATCGCAGATTGCACGACGGCTTGGTCAAAGACTAAATCAGCCATTGTTTAAACCCTTGTCCTCAGATACGAACATTTTAAATTTATATTTGTTATTCCGCCTTGCTGACATCAACATTCTCTGGCTCTATGTATACTTTGACATCCACATTCTGAGTACTGTATTATAAACTCTAAAATCATTCATAAACTACACTACAAGAATTGGGCTCATTTGGCTTTTCTCACTGAGGCCTATTACACCAAGAAACTGAAGCCCAAGATCAATGCGGGCCTCAAAGCCTCAATGACAATTAAATTGGAACTATTACTTTTCTTCTTTTGCCTTGTGCTGCATGTATTCATTTCTGTATTAATTTTTCTGTATTCTGTTCATTAATTTCTCAGTTTTCCAGAAACCCAACTTTGTCATCTCATGTTTATTATAAAACCATAAGTCCCCCTCCCTAACAACCCCTCCCCCCCCCATTCCGTCTAGAAGGTCAAAAAACAAGTAAGTCCCCCCGGTGGCTTACTGCAGTGTTTACAGTAGTTAACAAGAGATCCGGAATTTTTAAACTGTGTTAACGTATATTTCAGTACTAATTTGTCCAGATCTCAACTAAAAAGCCACAGCTTTCTTTTAATGCAAACTCTTTCTTGATAAGAACCTTTTTTTATAAGAACGTCGTGATCAGACTGAAAAACTTGTGTTTGAAACTTTCTGTTCTGTGAGAGCAGTGAGAGTGCTTCCTCCATTGCACTTTTGAAACATTTAGCCAGGTATTTGCTAGAAAACTGTTACTTCCTACCCCATAAAAACATGCCAAGAACACACCCAGAGGAAAGACCGCGAATTCTGTTTTCTTACATTAGTGCATGATTCCAGCCGCACTATAACAACCGATTTCCATATAATCGCTCTCGTTGCTACTGTCGCTACAGTCGCAAACAAATTTATTCAGGGACAGGAATATAACCGCTACGATTGCACTCAAATGGCTAACGACCGAGATGGTCTGAGCTGAGACACCTTATATGTCATTATCTGTTGGATTGAAGTGCAACATAAGAGAGATCAATTATTAACTCATTCTATTACAGATAATTTAGCGCGTACACTAATGACTCCCTGAATTCGTGAATCAGACAAACGAACCAACTGTCGTAAAATCGACAGGCGACTGATGCAGTATCATTTTAAACCAACCATATTGTTTAAAACTACTAAAATTTTACAAGAAACTGAACGATTCTTGTTTTTACAAGATTGTAACGTTCTCTATATCCCTTATTGTCAAACACTCTCTTCTTTGCCTGAGTCACGTGGAGTAAAATACTGATAGTGAAAGCAGCACAACGCTATTGTTTAAATTTCGTTGAGTAAAAATTTACAGAATGCAGACCTCATTCGTTCTATGTACATGCACAAAGACGTCTATTGGTTGAAACAGCTTATATTAACTTATGTTTAAAAGCAAAAACAATTTGAGATGACTAACTGCTCAAACCACAGTACGTGCTGTAGTAATAGAACTTGATTACTGCAGTAACACTGAGCCAAACTTTATTGGTTCTCACAGAAGAACGTAACACGTACTGCATCCCTGCATGAGGTAGTCATATCGCGGGCTTACTCCACTCATTTCCTCTGACCACTTATCGGATTTCGTGCGATGAACGTACCTGATGTTCCAAGGTGGACCCCTGAATAGATTTCAAGTGAAAATGGAAGATTGGGGTTTTTCAAATAAAACTTACAGTAAACAGACCCAACTCATTCACTCAATGCTCAAGTATAAAGAAGTCCACCTACATAAACTTATGTTGGCGGTACAAGAAAAAACTGAGATGACAAACTGTATAGTAAAACTGTAGAAGTAAAAATTATTTAAAGTGTAATAACACACGCGTGTTGTATCCATGAGATAGCTGCAGTTCAGTCGAGTTATTTTCTGGGTGTACATACCGGGAATTCGTGAAGCGAACGTGCCTTGGTCTTCCGAGGTGGACTCCTGGATAGATTTCACTAAAAATGGAAGATTGAGGTTCTTCAATTAAAAACTCATAGACATACAAACCCAACTCATTCATTTAATGCTTGCTCATGTATAAAGAAGTCCACTTTACATGGACTTATGTTGGCGACGCAAGAAAATCTTGAGATGGCAAA
>JAOBRD020093199.1:0-10282 GCA_027575215.2 Hydrozoanthus sils | reverse complement strand
TCCCTTTCGTGAACTTAAAAATTCACGCGTGCTTTTATAACTGCACACAGCGCGAGGGCTCGTTTTCTATTTCTATAGTTTATAGTAGAATATTGACGTAGAATATCATAGCGATAAAACTGCTTCAGAATCGTTTTGTTTCAGTGAATGTTTTCAACGTGTCTACGTTGTAACGTCAAATAACTGTATTTTAAAAATTGTACGGTGCAACGTATAATGTACTGACGGTGCCATACTCGATCAAGCATGAAATCTCTACTTTTATGTCGGGGGGAGGGCGGGTGGACGGGTTACTCCCTATATTGTGGTTTTAGGTGTAGGTATGACCGTCGTATATTTTAGGGATTAAAATAGTCACTAGTCCGGTATTTTTTAGGGGTTGTTTAAGGAAATCCTGTATTAAACCAAGCAAGAGCCTGGGCCCGGGTTCTGTCTTGAATTGTAATACGCGTCGTGTTTTGCAATAAATTTTGCGTAATTTGTAATAAATTTAGCTGTCGTGAAACGTGATAGTTCTTTCTCGTAAAGTGTAAAAAAATCAAGTCGTCGTGAATTGTAATACTGTCATCGTGAGGTGATCCTTGATCTTATGGACGTATTTTATTAAATCCTTATGTTATAGACAATCTGTGCGAAAGATATGCATGTCTCAAACAACGTCAGAGTGATTGTCATAAGCATGCAGGATAACGATTTACAGCCTGGGTAGAACATGTATGCATATCCAAAGTAGTTTGGGGAGAGGGGTGCATGGGATGGGGACAATAAATACTCCTAGCCGCACCACCTGTAATGTCTATCACAACCTGATTCATGTATCTACTCGGTTCTTACAGTGTGTTAAAAATTAAAAAGTAAAGCTTCCCTGTGTGTACTACCCGAGTGCATGTTAGTCCAGGTAGTCCAGGTAATCATAATGTACACAAGCTCAGTTTCAATCATACAGACATGGCTAGTAAAGCAACGCAGTCGCATGACTTCAGTTGGCTTTCGAGAAGCTGGGATGGTTTGCCGTTGTCAAAATTAACCATTTTGGAAAAGGCCAAAATATTAGGCCATAACCTAAACCTTGAACTAAATAAACTTGATTTGTTTCCAAACTTTCTGGATTGCAGTTTTTCAAAAACCTATACGTTATGCAAAAAACTTTTGGAGATTGCGCGTTTTCTTGTAGTCGTCCTATATGAAAATTGAAACGTCCCTTAATACTCAGGAACGTTCTATCATGGTTAAACCATGGCCAACTTCCAGCCACATTATCCGACGACTGCACCCATCAATGGCAGCCTGTACATAAAATTTGGACCACATGAAAAGTATCTACGTCGGACAAGCTTATGTCGCAAACGACGTTCCACTCCATCTGGATCTAAGTTCTTCAGTAAAACTCGTACGGTTTCTCTACTCACCGGATGTCTGTGCATAGCTGATGCATAGCTCGATACCTAACAAGTTTTCCACTTCCAGATCACTTTCAATGCCATCGACAATATCATTCAGAGAACTATCCTCGAAAGGTTGAATCGTGATTTCCAAATTCTCTTAAGCTGCCTTAAACTTAATATTACTCCAAGTAAAGCCAAAAAAGAGAAGAATCTCCAAGTATTGAATTCCTAAACGAAATGTTCAATCAAATCATCTCTTGAAGCAGGAACAGCTCTGCAAGAATGTTTGACGGAAAAACTCCCCGACATGGCTGACATCGAGCGACAACAAAATAATCCACGCCAACAGAAGGAACTGCAAGACGAATCCATGGCATTGTATGTCAAAGACTGGATCCAAAGTTCAAAGTTCTTTGGATGCAAATTCGACCGAAGCGCCTCCCAAGAGGATTAACAAGTATTATCGTTGGCACTGTTTGTCATCCCTCTAGCGCCGAAGTTCTACTGATACTTGATTTTCTGTACAACTTCCTTTCTTCCATTGAAGTTTGCTTCCCTGGTTGTAGCATGATACTACTAGGTGATTTGAACCAAAGTTTAAATCAAAAAACTCCTCCCCTAAAATTGCAACGCCTTCAGTTGAAAAGATCTTTGACCCAATTATCACGAACTTAAAGCAATTCTACGCACCTCCGATTAAGCGTCCCCCTTTCGGTCTGTCCGACCACGTCTCTTTCGAAATCCAGCCGAACAAGATGGCGGCAATTTTGCTAGGCTGAACGAAATCGAATTTGCCTGCCCAAATTTCGGTATTTTTCGTTAGTAATTTTGTCCTTCAGAAATTATTTTTGTTTTAAAGCAACTATTGGTGGAAGTTACATTTCAAAAGAGGAACTGCGATCTATATTTGATGAAAAACTAGCTGCGCTGAGATCGGACATGACTGCACTGAGAGAAAAGCTCCGTGCGAAACTAATTCATTCCTAGAAGAAGCAAACGCCAAATACGAGGAGGTAAAAACGAAGCTTGTGCAACATGAGATTGAGAGAAAGAACTTGATCACTGAGAACAGGATCCTCAAGTCAACCGTGCAAGTTTTGAAGAAGAATGTGACTTTGCTCAAAGACAAGTGGAATGAGCTAGAACAATATTCTCGCAGAGACTGCCTTGAGATCAAGGGCATTCCAGTCAAAAAACCTGAAGATACAAATGAAATCGTCGTGAAATTGGCGAAACTAGTCGGCGTAGAAGACTTATGTGAAGAAGACATCTCTATTAGCCACCGCCTACCTCTGAGCAAGAAATACAGAGGGTAACGTACGGAACCAGCTATCATCGCAAAATTCGAAATTGTACAAGGCTCGCAAACATCTCAAGAACTTTACCACTCAAGACATAGGCTACAGATCAAAGAACAACATATACATCAGCGAAAGCCTCACGGAGAGAAACAAGAAGTTATTCGGCAATTATGTGAAGGTCAAGAAGGAGCTAAATTTCTCCTTTATATGGTCCTCAAATGGAAGAATTTTCCTACGGAAAAACCAGGACAGCCTTCCCGTTGCAATCAACAACAAAGACGAATTAGCGAAATTTCAGAAGTGTTTGACATAAGTCATGCAGGAGTATTTGAGATAAGTCATTGTGTATTACTCTGACTGGTAACTGTAACTTTAATTGTCCATGCTTAGGGACCAAACACGAAATCTCACAGGAATGGATCTCAGAATTAGAGCTCTTACCATTCCTTAAATTTAGCTCACCAGTAACTAGTATTCCTCATCTCACAAACTGTAACATTGATTTATAAATGCCAATTACCCACAACTTTAGATATTACGCAACTCATGATTTTCGCTATAATAATGATATTGCTGAATGTTCATCAAGCTCTAAAGGATTTTCAGCATTGCGTTTTAATATAAGAAGTTTGTCAGCCAGTTATGATTGCTTTCATCATATGTTATCTGAGCTAAATTTGTCATTTTCTATAATTGGCATATCGGAAACAAAAATTATAAAGGATAGGGAAGCTTTATCAAATGTCAACATAATAGGGTATCATTTAGTATCTGAACCTACCTTTTCCAATGCAGAAGGTTTTGCATTTTGTATCAAAAATAACTATAATTATAATATTCGTTCTGAATTAACAATCCCCACACCTGACTTTGAGGCTCTCTGGATTGAAATTGTTGCAAATGGACAACCAAATTTAGTCTGTGGAGTAATATACAGACATCCACACAGCAATCTCCAAAATTTTATGAATTACATTAATTCTGCAGTTGATAAAATTCAACAAGAAAAGAAGTTTTGTTTGTTTATAGGTGAATTTAATATTGATCTCTTATAAATTGATTCCCATTCTGATTCTGAAATCTTTCTCAATGATCTTGCCTCTTCTTTTTTTCAACCACATATACTTCAACCTACTAGAATCACTGACCACTCTGCAAGATTAATTGACAACATAATTTTCGACTCCACTCAACACTTCACTGTTTAGTTAGTGGTATGTGGTTTATAGATTAACTGACCATTTAACCAATTTTATGATCTTTAATAACTTTTCAGCTCTCTCACTCTCCCAACATCGACGTGTATAAAAGAGACTATTCTAAATTAAATGCGACAAAATTTTTAGAAGAAGTGAAATCTGTCGACTGGCAGATAGTGTTGCAAAACACCATTGATCCCACTCAATTGTTTGATTCTTTTTGTGCAAAAATATCAAAAATTAATTGACAGACATGTTCCTATCAAACGCATCTCTAGAAGAGAACTAAAATTCAAGTCAAAACCATGGATGACATCTGCAATAAAAGAATCAATCCGGGAAAAAAATAATTTACACTTATTACCACTGCAAGTTCAAATATTGCACTGAAATAAAATAAATCACTTGTTAAAAATCAGCAAAAAGGCATATTACAATGCATTCTTTCTAGAAACATTCACAACAGCAAACGTGTGTGGAATGGAATTAAGGAAATTTTGCCCCACTTCAAACCCAAAGAGCAGCCTAAAAATATCAAAAATCACAAAAGACAACATTGATTTAACTGACCCAAAAATGATAGCCAATGCATCCAATAAGTATTTCACCAATATAGGAAATGAATTAGCCGATCAGATTCCAAAGTAAAATGTCCAAAAGTCCCCACTTGACTACCTAACAACGTCACCAAATAACAGCTTCTATATTTTTCCAGGGACAGCCAGTGAAATTGAAACTGAAATTGCTAATTTGAAAACTGGAAAAGCAACAGGTCCATTTGGTGTGCCAGTAAATATTCTAAAACTCCTCAAAGATATAATTTCTAAACCTTTAGAAGCAATATTTAACATCTCATTTTCCATTGGCATAGTGCCCGAAAGCCTTAAAAAGGCAAATGTAATTCCAGTTCACAAGAAAGATTCACAGTCACTCTTGTCCAGTTACAGACCTATTTCATTGCTGTCAAACCTCAATAAGATCTTGGAGAAACCTATATGTGCAGTAGTATGGTGACTTTCTTGGATAAAAATAACATTTTCTATGATAAGCAATTTTGATTTCGTGCTAAACATTCTACTGATCATGCTATTTTAAGCATAATTGACAAAATCCAAACTGCCATAGAGAATCGTGAACTATCTTGTGGGATATTCTTGGACTTTAGTAAAGCCTTCGATACAGTCAATCATGAAATTCTGATTAAAAAATTTTGTGTGTGTGTCTTTATGTGTACATGTATAAAATTTCTAAGTATTTTGCACCTTAGTTAGTACCTCCCTGACACTTTTAGCTTTTTAGTTATTTCAGGGAGACGGTACTTTTTCTCGTTTAATTTTTTTACCTATCACTGTAAACAATATGCTTATTATGGTACAAATAAGTCTTAAATCTTAAATCTTAAGCCGTTAGAAAACTCTGAAAAACCCAAGACCAAGGCGTATATTAAAATAGGGATCTGCGACTAACGAAGCGCTTAGCTATGCGGTCTTATTTGGAACAATTGATGTAAAAGCTCTCGTTGAGTCAAAACCAAAATACAAGGGAAAGGTTGAAATGCTTGAATGTATCGTCAAGACTGGAATGAATATTATCCTACCTTTAAAATCTAATCTCGACTAACAACCTCCCCCCCGGGTGAGTCAGAAGTTAAGGGAATTAATCTGCAAACGCCAACAGGCCCTCGCTTGATGTGATCATGAACGTTTCCGTAGCCTGAGAAACCAAGTAAATCGTGAAAGGAAAGGGTGCCGCATTAAGTACTACGAGGCTAAAGTCGAACATCTTCAGAAGTGCAAGCCATCTCAGTAGTGGAGGGAAGTAAATAAGATCGGCAGAATGACTGCCACTGTCCCAAAGAACGCTGGCTCAGCTTCCCTTTTTCAACTGCCGTCCCGACCACCCTTCGAAATCTAGTTGACATTGCAAACACTGTCAACCAGGCATTCCTGGCCCCGACGAGTACTTTTACCCCCCTAACAGGTAGCGATTTCATCCAACCAGTCCCGGAATGCACATTCGTGGTGTCTGAACAGTCTATCTTTAAGAAGTTGTCTGACTTAAATCCATCCAAGGCTACCGGTCCTGACTGCATGCCGGGCTGGCTCTTAAATGAGAATGCCAACCTCCTATCTCTACCAGTCAGTCAGACATTTTGAACGCTTCATTTAGTAAATCCCGCCCACCGCTGTCATGGAAGTAAGTTGATATCATCCCTATCCTAAAGCAAAACCCGTGTATGATGTAAATAAAAACTTGTGTCCCATATCGCGCGCTCACACCGGTTCTTTCTAAACTGTCGGAAGATTATGTGGTTTAAGACTTTGTCAAGCCCGCGAACCTGTCCCTGGAACCAACACTACTCATGCCTTGATAAGCATGGTTCACTCCTGGCTCAGTGCTACAGACGGAAATAGAGCTACAGTAAGAACAGTTTTATCGGACTTCCATAAAGTCTTCGATCTCATTGATCACCAATCTTTAGTTCAAAAATTGCTGCACTTCGACCTCCCACATATATAATATCGTTGCCTAGATTGTGGACTTTATTACCTACCGCCGACGGCGAGTAAACTCGACGACTGCTATTCCGAGTTGTGCAACGTTCCGTCGGGGGTCCCTCAGGGGACTAAACTTGGTCCGTGGTTACTTATTATGATGATTGACGATCTAGATGTAAAAAACCCTGGTATAAACATGTGGAAGGACGTTGATGATACGATTATCGCTGAAGTAATCAGGAAAAACGAACCAAGCAAGTTACAGGCCACCGTGGACAAGTTAGCCAAGCAGGTTGCCCACAACAAGTTCCAGCTGAACGAAACAAAATGTAAAGAACTCCGCATCACTTTCAGCCGTTCTGAACTAGCCCTTGACCCAATTTTAATTAACGACAAAAAATTAGAGTGTGTGGAAGTCGCAAAAATCTTAGGCGTGCGCCTATCGAGTAATCTTAAGTGGAATAATCACATATCTGATATTAACAAAAAGGCTAATTCTCGCTTGTATTTTCTGATCCAACTTAAGCGCTCGGGCGTTAATGCAAAAGAACTGCTGCTGTTTTACCCAACATGCATAAGATCCGTCACAGAGTACACTTGTTCCGTGTATCACGACAGCCTCCCGCAGTTTCTACATAATGATCTAGAAATATGCCAAAAGCGCGCTTAACGCATTATTTTCCTTCTTTTTCCTATCAGGAGGCGCTTATAAAGACGGGGTTATCGACATTGTATGAGCGCCGCGAGGAAATTGTATCTAGATGCTACATGCAAGCTTTACTGGCCAGTTTTGTAAAGGAATTAAACCAGACTTCCCGATCTGCTAACATTTATAGACTAAAGCAATGCGTATTATCGCTATCTTGACCGCTTGACATGTCATAAACTGGACTGTGCAAGTTGTTCTTGAATATCTAAATTGCTGTCACTTTGGCATAAAGTTTAGTGATCCAGGGGGTACCTCGGAATTAAAAGGGTAGGGATGAATGTCGGAAAAGTCCCCACAACACCCTAAAAAATACCAAGGCATAAATATTTTCGACCTTAAAAAATAACTAACGGTTTAGAAATTACTCTAAAAAATACCAATTGAAAACTAACATTTTCCCCCTGGATAGCTAGCGGTAGCAGGTTGGCGCTGTGTCCCTTTGTGTTGCACCAAACGTGATATGCAGTAAATAAAGGAACGCGCGTAACAGAAAGTTCGCCAAAGGTTTTTGCCTTAACTTCTTGTTCAGTACGAACATTTGCTCAAGCACTGGACTAGCTTCACGTTTTTCAACCCTAAAGATACCAGACTCTTGGTTTAACATCCTCCATATGATTAGGGAACACCCAGTACCCCCTCCCCCTGCCCCCCTCGGTTTTCGATTCGTTTTCAGATGTTTCTTCTTCAACACTCTGCATGTTATCTAACTCGTAACCAATTTCTTTTGTAGAATCAAAATCTAACACTTTCTTTCACTCGCTACTTGTGCTAATTGACAACGAAACGAAGACGAACGCGTGAATTTTTCCTAATAAGATGGTACAGTGACGGCCTGGAGTCTCGTCGCAGACAACCAAACTGAACTCTTTGATTTTTATCGAATTTCATTTGAAGTTTGCGGCTTTGATACAAAAGCCAACGCCAATCTTAAGAATCTGAAAACATCTATGATATCGAAAACCTTTCGCATGCATGTTTAAGTTTTAAAAACAAATACTTTTTAACTCGAATATTGTAAATTTGTTTTGGAAAAACATACACCTGTTCCACATGTTAAGCAGATTTAAGAAATTTTACGGTTATTAACCGTGAGAAAAATACACAAATCTTCTACATTCCACATGAAAGAATTGGACTACACAAAGTCTTCGAAGTTGTTATAATTTGGAAATTATATAGACACTTATATCTATAAAAGTCTGACGGCAAGCTGGAGTAGATACGGAAAGACACCTGTTCCACATGTTAAGCAGATTCAAGAATCATTACGGTTATTAACCATAAACAAATGACACAAGTTGCTATATATTGGAAGTGCACGTGAGAGACACATGTACGTGTCTCTGTAATAGTCTGATGGCAAGTAGATACGGCTTTAACACTTCAAGAAATTCAATTATAATGGTAGGAAAAACTAAAGAAATAGTCCTAAACCTGAGGAATCGACTGTATATTTTGCGTGTTGTTTGAAGTGCGTGTCGGTTTCTTTTCCACTTATGCTTTTATGATTAAATATTTAAGCTTATGCCACTTGCTTCGTTGCTCTTTACTCCACGGCGAATAGCTTCAAAAGATGAATATTCTCTGGAGTTACGCAAAGGTTTCATTGTTTTCGTATCATTTTATTCCTCTGTATAACAAACTTGATGTAGCTCAGTCATTGCTATCTAACTCGTTTTAGTCTTTTTGTAGTTATTAACCGTAAGCAGACGACACAAGTCTTTATGTGGAAGTTGTTATATATTGGTTCCAAGTGAGAGACACTTGTCTCTGTAATTGTCTGACGGCAAGTAGATACGGCCTTAACACGAAAAGCGAAATTCAGTTAAAATGGTAGGAAGAACTAAAGAAATAGTCCTAAACCTGAAGAATCGACTGTATATTTTGCGTGTTTCTTGAAATGCGTGTCGGCTTCTCAGTTTCCACTTATGTTTTTATGATTAAATATTTAAGCTTATGTCACCTGCTTCGTTGCACATTACTCGACGGCGAATAGCTCCAAACGATAAACAGAAGGAAGGTAGGTTTAGTAGAGCGCTTGTAGCTGAAAGCAACTTTTGGTCTCATCTGTTCTCAGGAGGTACGCGAAGATTTGTTTTCATATCATTTTCTCCTCTACCTAACAAACTTGATATCGGCTTGGGCTGGGTGTCTTCTTTAACCCGGTGATACAAGACATGGCACCTACCACCGATTTTTGAGTAAATCACCCAACCAACTAAGACATCACGTAGAATCAGTCTACAATTCTACCCGTAATAAATCTACTGTAAAACATTTAGTATATCTTACTCGGTTTTTGTGTGGGATACCTCCTCACTAATAGCTAGTAAAATTTCGGAAGCCGCACGGAGTGTGCGCGAATAACCCGGCGAGATTTCATCTATGGCATTCAGGGGGAACGAGAACTATTGAAAACAAGGAAATAAGAAAACAAATTGACTATACTACATGTGTGCCGAGCGAAACGCGACAGTCACTGATTGTCAGGTAGAGCGTACGTGCTTTTGTATATGCATGTAGACGTGCTGCAAAATCAAGTTTGGACGTTCAGTGAGCGAGCTGTTTGTTTAGCTAAGTTTTTAACAATATGACAATGGAGTCTTTGGCATTTTTTCCTTTGACTTATCTTTGTTTGCGAAGGGCGCGTTGAGCGACCTTTCCGAGAGTTTTGAAACGCTTTTGTCCATTTACAGGCGGAAGTATCGACTGGCCGTTGAAACAGCGTGTTGGCAAAACCTGGACTCCCCTTTTGGACCCGTAAAATTTGGGGGGGAAAGAAAAATATTATTAAATATGGAGCTTGTTCTCAAAGCTGTCTTTAGATGTGTGCTGCCGTGTCTCGAATCAGCCTGTTTTGCAGTCAGAATTCTCAGCAATAATTCTACTGTCAACATTTACACAAATCAGTCCACAGAAAAAATGTCAAAGCGCTGAACGAAGCATGTTCTTTCTCTTGTTATCACTTCCATCGGCCGCCATTTTGATTTTTTCCCTTGTTCCCAGGACTGTCGGTGTGGCAATGTGTGATAGGCACAAACTACGTCACAGTTTATTGTTACGTCCTTCCCATTTTGTTAATGACTGTGGTCGCACTAGAAGTATGGCTGCCCATATGTTGCAATATTTAAACTTCCAAATATCTATTTGAATTTAAACTTTTTTTAAATTTAAACCATGTTATGTTTAA
>JAOBRD020093095.1:0-10283 GCA_027575215.2 Hydrozoanthus sils | reverse complement strand
CCCCCCCCCCCCCCCCCCCCCCCCCCCCCCCCCCCCCCCCCCCCCCCCCCCCCCCCCCCCCCCCCCCCCCCCAATAAAGAAATTACGGTGTTGTTCCTTTCGTTCCTTTATAATAATATAAGTCGAGATTTGACATTTATTACATGTTTTCCTGAATTCTTCTTGTCTTACAAATGTGACATTCCATGTTGCACTAGACGTTCGAAAAGAGGAATTCTACGGGCATCTAGCAACAGCTTGCCATGCAATTGTCATCCGTGGAATTTTGAAATTTCAACCATTTTAGCGGTAACTGTTGAGGCTGAACTGAAACCTTCATCTGTGACTTTCTTCGAGAGGCAAACTCTTCTTCATTGCTTTTTCTTTATATCTATTGAAAAAAAAAACGTTACGTTGCAAATTTAAACAAACGTAATTCGGTTTTTAAGAGTCAACCTCCAACTTCATCTCACTTCATGAATTTATTTGTAACCGGGATATTATTTGGTTGGTATCATTTGCATCTTGGGTCAGCTGTTACCAAGAGAATCGTAAATAGCACCGAAAATAATTAATTTCATTGTAACAGTTTGCTACATTGCGGCTGTATCGCAAGACCCTCAGGCAACTGCCGAATTGTCACGTTACCTAATTAGATCACATGACAATCGGCAGGAGAGAGCGCGGTCCCACGAATAAGACAGCCCATGCAGCGGTCCACATTTCTTGTTGCGCCATGGATTTTCGATCCGATATTTATTGTGCCTATGTCTTGCCCTTCTGGCCGGCCTTAATAATTCGTATCCAGGGACAGGATTAGTTCCCAATCCCCTTTCCTTTTACCTCTCGCCAATGTTTTGACCACATTATGCGGTTATAAGATATTCAGCTTCTCGATGGAGATGTAATCTTTAACCAAATGATATTCTTGTTTTTGTTAGCAGAAACATTCGATATTGGAGAACTTTCGGCGCTCTTTGACCTTGCCGTCATCCTCGCAGCAAATTTTGGCAATGATACCAAAGAGCTTCAAACAGGTTGTGACAAAACGTTTTTGGAACGAGCTCGAAGAGTGTTCAGTCGGCCTCTGCTGGCCGTCCTTCTTGGGGCATTTCCTTTCCTTGCACCCATAGTCGGAAGGTTTACCGACGTGCTTGGAAACGCCGGAATATTTATCAACATGGCGGAAACGATTATCAAGCAGCGCAAGGAGCAGGGATACGCCGGACGCAGGGATGCATTGCAGGTAAGAGAGATAATTACCAAAAGCTTTGAGTTATTACTTTGTTAAATAGTTTATAAGAAACCTACTAAGATTTGCGCAAAATTTTCTTCAAAAGAAAATCCGTTTAAAATATTCCGACAGCCAATCACAGCAGCGAAATGGCTTTCTCGCACGTGCGTTGAGCGTTTAGTCAAATCGGGAGAGACTTGTCAAAACATAACACTGATTTCAATCAACAAGTTCAAGTATTTTGCTTGTGAACTTCCATAGCAAGAAAACGTTTGTACTGTCACAAAGTAAAACTCTTAGCGTTCGGTCTTTTTCAACTCACGCGTTGATTTGGGCATTTCTATATGGTTAAGCAACGCTTATCATGCGGTCTTTGTTTGCAATTTCATAAGTTTACATGTAGCTTAGTTTTTGCTCTCTTTTTTAACCAGCCTTGCTAGAAGCACGTGCAATTCCTGCTCTGATCACGGCCATAATGGAAGTCGGAATTGCAGTTTGGAAATCAGCTATTCTACATATGGAAACTGCAGTCATAGCTATATTATAGGCACACCAGAGCTCACCCCAATAAACAAAATAAAACCTTCTTCGCAGTACCAAAAATACAAAAATGCTTGTACTTTTAACAATGGCTCAAGGGTCAACGGGACCGAAGAGTCAATTAGAGCAAATGATTATAGCATTTTTTCTATCATGCATTTTAGTTTGTATTCAGTAAGTCTTCTTATAAATTCTTTGCTTATGCCCGAAGGTAAACTTTTGATTTATATGAAAAGATTCAAAATCTAAATTCCATCATTCTTTCTCATGTTCAGCATGAGTCTTTTTTATCGTCTGGTTTTGGGTGACAAAAGTCAGAGAAAGCGGATGTGTTACATGTTACGATTTATAACGAACGGTTCAATATGCTTTTAGCAATGAAATTATTTTGTCAACAGCACATTCTTAAAGCTAATGCTGTCCAAAGTGACGGATCGAGCAAACTAAGTGACATCGAAATGTCGGCTGCTTCCCTTTCGTTCCTTGTGGCAGGTTTTGAAACATCTTACAATACGCTGTCATTAGTGTTCTACTTTCTAGCGAAAAATCCACATGTTCAAGAAAAACTTGTTCAAGACCTCAAAGAAGTGAGACGTGGTAAAGAGAACGCACATTTTTACGACATTGTTCAATCCTCGCGTTACTTGGAATGGGTGTTGTTAGAAACGTTGAGACTTGTTCCTATTGGCTATCGGCATTTCCGCAAATGTGTGGAAACTTGCACCATTGGCGGCATTTGCTTCCATAAAGGGGTAAAAGTCGATATTGCTGCGTACCCGCTGCATCACGATCCAGAGATTTGGCGTCAAACGGAAAGATTTATTCGTGAGGTAGGTTCCGAGTAAACTTTGTTGGATATCGGTTGAAGTTTTGTTGATCACTGCAGTACATCTTCACTAGCAAGATTTCATTACCTTTGAAGTTTATAGCAACTGTGTAATTGTAAAACGTCCAACCATCACGGTTATTTTATTACTGCACATTCTTTGTTGTGTAAAATCTAACAAATCAAGAACAATATATGGCAGACAGTTTCCGTTTTCTGTCAAGTTTGGCACATTCATCTGATTTGCGATATACTAGTGATGATAATGACAGTGATAGCGATAGTTATAGTGTAAATGATAACGATGGCGATGTTTGACGAAGAAAATGGCAAAGACAGAGACGATGACGATAATGATGACGCCTAACGATGGTAACGGTAATAATGATGATTCAGGTTTCTCTTGGTACTACAGGCGTTAATTTTATTAAGCCTCTTACGCATTCTGAGAGTTTCCTGTTGCTATTAGACTGCATGTTTTTCCTCATTTTTGGTACCTAAGAACTAGTCGATCGTTTTCCTTTCCCCAAGAGCAGCTTCTTAATAAATCTTTTTTCGTTTTGCCTGCCTGCTTTATGTTTCAGTCTCAAACAACCTAATTTTCCCCTGAGACTCGCTCGGCGCTCGTTTGGTCCGCCTTCTCGTTCAATCGCACCCATCCATAAAAAAATCCTGGCTACGGTCCTTCACCCACACACGATCCTAATGCAAATGTGCGTCCGAATATTTCAAAGCATTTACTACAAGATAGAGAGATTGAGGTGAAATGCTACAAGTATACTAAGTTAGTTTTCGGGTTGTGACAAAAGAGAGGAATGGTTTTGATCCACACTGAGCACGAGAAAGACCCAGTCTGATTCGCTTTGTCACAGACCGAACCGAACCCATTGCTTCATTATGGTTTGTGTAGTGTAGCGTCTTTCACTATCCCAAGATGATAACTAACTTATCTATCGCAAATTAACCCCCCCCCCTCCTCATCCCTCCCCCTTACCGCCGATAAAATGAAAATAGCTTGGTGTTCATGTAGACTCGATCGAGTCAGGCATGCAGAACATCCAACCATCGTCCCACCAATTGAGAGCGTGTAGTCGGTAGTTTAAAGAAAAGCAATCAACTGCAATGACATTTCAAGTACTTCAAAAAGGGTTGATAAATGCAGTTTGATCCGTCCATTACTGAGAAACAGGCATAGTGATCTGATTTTGTAGTTGAAGTGGAGTACAAATATCAGACTTAACAATAAAGACCAAAGAAAGTTTATTAGTTTACACGGGGATCAAAGAAAAACGTAATCTCGTACCCAGCTCTCTAGACTCCTTTGCAGCCGTTATGGCTTCCGTTCCCTCCCCCATGAACGGTAGCCACGACGGCTGAGAAGGAGACTACCAGCTCTCTTGTTGACAATCGGAAGCTTATTAACTCGGGGAAGAGGAAATAATAATTGGATAACCTCACGCCTAGCTCTCTCATTGACACACCGGAAGGTGAGTTGACCTATCAACAGGAAATCTGAGTACGAAATTGATGCAGTAATACATACCGGCTTTCACACGAGAGGAAGTCGCACGTGCAACCACTGCCTTTCGGACCAACAGGGTAACGATAAAGTCTAGAGTATGTACCCTTGGGACATATGTAGTCGTAGTATCTGGGACATAACCTTTCACATAGAAATTCTGCGTAATTCTCTTCGACTAAGGTACAGGTGCACACGTAACCACATGAGTCGGGAATATACTGCTCACCCGGATGGTAGCGCTTTCCAGTCCAGTCAAACGCCCCACAAGTTGCTGACGATAAAATGAGTAACTCAGTACCTAGATTTATTACGAAACATCAATCTCTGCGATGAAATTGGGAGATGCTAGTCGTTAGAATCGATAATGTTGAGTATGCTCCCTTGAGAACAACCTTAATTTGCTGGTTTGAATTGTTTTTCTTTAACTAACTTATTGACTTTTCCTGGTTTTTAATTCGATCAATTTTGCAATCATGTAACAACTTCTGCCTGGTTTGCCCAAGGTGCCAGTTACATGGTTGACCAGCTAGTATACAAAGTAGTACATATACTATAGTGGCTGAATATATAGAAACAGCTTACCACCGTAATATCGCTTCTTTATACTTCCACCATAGGCAACACTGGCAAGTACTACAATAACTAGTGCATTCTTCAACATCATGCTATGAAAAGAGAAGAAATTTAAAACAATTTGGACTTGTTTCATGACGGTTTGAAAAAAGAAGAATACATACTAGTTATGCAATGCTTTCGAGTGGGATACCGTGTGGAATATGCCACGCGTCACTTTAGACGCGTGTGCATGCGAAGAAAATGCAAATGACAAGTGGCATTTTCCACAGTATTCCACGAGAAAGCAGTCCATAACTAATATATCCCATACAGTAAATGCATAAATTTTAGTGATGTACTAGTTTTTAGCATTTTTTTATTATTAGTTTATTATTTTTCATAATTGCCGCAAATTTGCCGCCCTTTCTGAATTTTAATGACGCGTGCATGCAGCAAGTCATGAAGGTTGAGTGGAATACTACCAGTTGCATACCGCATAAAATGTGGACAGTTTTAAAACATTAAAGAACAAAACTTATGCTTGGAACATTAGATTAAGTGCCAGCCTTAAAATTAGAACAAAAAAATAGAATAATTTGTGTCTTAGCCAATCAAATCCCAGAAAGTACAAAACTAGCCAATCAGCGCCATTGTTGCGCGCGCTTGAGGCAAGGCAAGCTGCAGTTGTCAGAAAATCAGTTTTCTGATTTTTATAGTCTCGATTTGCCTAGTTTTACTCTCTTTTTTGATCATTCTGGATTTTCTGGGATAAAAGAAGACAAACTTCTGAGACAAACAGCAAGAATACAGTCAAAAGCGTCTCAAAACTTGGTAGCGGTGAAACGAAACACTAGTCCCTAGAGACGTTATACAGGCAGCAATAGCTTAAAAGTAAGAAGCTTCATGATATAATTACAAATAATACGACTACACGCTTGTCCGATTTAGAAATAATTGGATTTAAGATTTCTTCTGACAGCTAAACATGACTCGGCGTGCGACCCGGTCCATTTTTACTGTTTGCGGTATTTTTCTCGCCGAACAATATCCTAGTTCGCCAGCATGTGGTCTGACTGCGGTAAACCGTGCTCATTAATTAATCTTTATGCAGTTCGAATTAACCGAGTTTGATTTTTATGAGTTTGTTCTAGAAGCGGAGATTTCGATGTACCCAAGTTCGAATTACCGGAGTATAAGCAACAAGAAACTTGAAAGACAAAAATGCCGGAATTGTATAAAAGTTTTAGCACACGCAAAAATAAAACCTTTTAAGAGATGTTTAACTCGATGATACCGTGTGTACTGTCGCAATTTGTAGTAGCGTTGCAATTTGTAATACCTGTCGCAATTTGTAATAGCTCATGTCGCAGTTTGTAATACCTGTCGCGATTTGTAAAACGGTTGTTGCAATTTGTAATAGCGCCACTTTCGCAATTTGTTATAGCACCTTGTCGCGATTTGTAATCTCACAAATAAAATGTGTTAAAGTTTTCATAATCCCTGGAGTTAACGATTTCGATAATTTGTTCGAGGAAAGGCTAACGTTTGCCAGCGTCAGTACCTTAAAGCTTCCGACATCCAGAATTTAAAACAATCAACTTTTTAGTTGATCACAAATTGGAAAATAATCCTGATATAACGCGCGCTCAGATTGGTTACAAAATTATTTTAATAAAATAGTATTCTTTCTTATCAAGTAATATCAAATTTACTATATTATTAATTAAATTGTATTCTTTTTGGAAAACTTTGTAAATATTAGACAAAATATTTTTCCTTGATATACTGCATGCCGGGGGAACTTTGATCAAAGACAATTTCGCGATGTTTCTACAGTCTGAACGCATTGTATAGAAGTAAATCATTGAAAAAACTAGCAATAAAATTGAATTTTTGTTAGAACTTAAAAACAAGGATTATTTGAAATAGAAATTAAAAAGGAACAGCTGTCATAGAGAAATATTCGGTTTTGCTTTAGATGATTAACTCAAAAGTATAAAGAAATCTTGACGATATGTTTTCGACATTCAGCAACAAGGGTCTTTGTTTAGATACGTACTTAGGCCCGTTTCAAACGTCGCATTTTTCATGCATCGAATATATTTCACGAATTAACTGCATGGAAAGTGTGACGTCTGAAACAACTAAATTCGGCAGATTTGAATTATGTGCGGCTTGTGTCAAATATTCGACAGCGCCAGTCGAATATTCGGCAAAAGGTCGACTGTTGTTTTAGACGTCGAATTTCTCATGCAGCAAATAAAATGCATAAATTATGTTTGTTTGCACGGCTCCCGTCAAACAGTTTTTTTCTGGGTGGTTGACACAATTGCCATGCGCGGAAAGTCACGTGCTGTGTGACTGTTCATCATACTCATGCTTAGAAACTACGAAATTTACTTGTCTTGACATCGGCTTCAATTATTCTGTGTTCGAGGAAGATGAAGAGGTCCCGGGATGGATGGCTGGGCGTTGTGTGGCTCGATGTGAGGCGTGTTTTCATTTCGCGACGACAAAATCAGCAAAATAAAATAACTAACCGCCGAAACTAGACTTCTTCTTGCAACCAAGTTGTTAAAAGCTACCTATATATATGTAGCCGTCATTTGCTGATAACACGGAGAGCCGTGGTTCGAAATGAGAAATCGTCTCGTCTTTTTCGCTCAAATTCAGTGCCATTTTGATTTTGACGTTCTGACCGAGAAAAAACAATGGCTTGGGATCTGTGAACCACTCGCAGTGCATGTTCCGAGCAATTGTGTTCGACACAATTATATGCGACGTTTGAAACGTGTGTCGCACAAAACAAGTTTGACTCGACTCAAATACGAATTATACTCGATGCATGAAAAATGCGACGTTTGAAACGGGCCATAGTGAAACAAAACTTGTTGCCTTTTTAAAAAAATGTTTGCTCTTAAATTAATCTAAAAGACACTGAAACAGAACGACAAGTCCTAAACGGAAAAGCCGAGAACCGTGAAAGGTTTTCGTGAGTTGTGAAATAAAGCGGCGAATCTTACCGACGTCGTATTATTTTGTACAACCTGTTGTCGAATTTTAGAAAGGTTCTTAAAGAACAATTGATTTGCTGCATAACTAAATCTAAGTAACATATCTATATATATGTTAATTTCAGTTTTTCTTATAACCGAAACAGAAGTTCATGTCTTAATATCTAAAAGAAAAATGAAACTGCAAAGATTAGCGTTTTCCCTACCTTTGTGGTGGTAGTTTCATCATCTCATACATGTGTGAACGTGCTCAGTGCAGAAAACTTTCCGGTCATTGTGTTTATAAAGCGGATTACACAAAGCAAGATACAGCCAGAGCATAACCACAGACAGGGGTCATTTCTAAATTGGCAGCAATTGATTAAAATAAAAAGAAAAACCATCTGCATTTCTCTGTGTAGAATCACCTGTAAAGATCCTTTGAAAGGGTTTACGTCAAAAAATGTTTGCGTTTGTGATTTTCATATCACCCACAATGAGAAGGCGGAAGGATTTTTCCAATCTATAACAAAGGTTTCGCGAGACAAAAACAACACTAAAATGTTTAGAAATACGCAATTGAATTAAGCCGTACTCGAACAGTGGACCCGTGGATCAAATAACCTTTGAAATGATTCTTTTGAAAACTAGATTTATTTTTACCTAAAGTGTATGTTTTTTTTTTCTTTATAAACGGATGAAAACTTGACCTTATTTGGTTTGGTAAGGAGAAAGAAGCACTTTTAGAAATAAATAAACAACCAATCTAATTATAAAATTTTTTATTTACAAAACTTTAACTATAACAGCTGAAATGTCAATCAGAAATGAAAAAATGAACCTATGGTGTAGCAGAAATATGATTCGAAAATGTACTTACGGAAAGACAGCAAAGTCAGTTAATTAATCAAAAAGGCTTCTTTGATGTTGAATGCCGTAATATAACAAATGCAAAAATATAACATTTATAAAAAGTGTGCAAATTATATTGTTTTACAACCACGCGTATTTTTTTTCTTTTTCTCAAGGATTCAATATTGACAAACGAGTCGATAATTTGTTGCTTGTTAGTAACACCTTAATTAAACAGAAAAAATCTAAAAAACAGTTCTGTCCGTACAGAGCTTTTTTATTGCTCTGTTGGAGCAAAGACAGATTTTCTTTATTGAAAGCACAAAAATAACAGTTTGTATATATTTTTTTCTCAAGAAAATTAAATAGCCTTTGTTAAACTGGAAAACAAGAACTGTTCCGTTGGCTTGGCGTCAAAAATAGAAGATGGTTTTGTAACAAAAACTTTTATTAACTTTAGATCTTACACAGAATTTGTTTTCTACATATTTTCCAGTATTAACCTTTTGTTCTTTTCAAATCTAAAATTGGGATTATTTGAGTATTCTAAATTCAACCCAACAAAATAGTTTCTCCGGTTTTATCCAAAGATATCCCATATAAGAAATGTCTTATTTGTGACTTCTGGATAATTGAAGAGATTTAGTTAAGATGCTATGATTCAATTTCATCGAGCAGAGACTGCAATTTCACCACTGTTGCAACTGCTAGACTGCAAAAGAAAAAATACAAGGACCGAAAACGTTGTGTACACCCAAACAAAACATTTGAACATTCTCTTCTATTTTTGCTTCAAAGTTCTGATTAAAAACAATCTTGTTTCCTGGGCTATGATCTTCCCCTCCCTCAATGCCGACAAGTCGGGAGAGACCAGAATAACAACTAATCGATTCCGTGTTAATTGAAATGGCGCATAAATCCGTTATAACAAAGCTGTATCCGCAGGTAAAAAATTCTGTCGTCCGCCCCAGTATATATATCACCAACCTGAACCAAATATCCACAATTCTCAATTAGCGTCATATCTACGCAGAAACTGTGTAATGTTAACCAACGAACTATATATAAACCAACCTTCACAAAATAAGCGTTCCATGAAATTTAGCGTGCGCGGGAAATGGGGCGAGCAAGAAACGGAGTGAATGGTGGGGGGAGAAACTGCTTGCCTACAGACCCCGTTCGCCAGACAATGGAGTCCCTTTTTTAGCTGAACAAGAGGCAAATGCAAAGAATTGATCATTGACGTTGATCCCTTGTCAGTGGTAAAGAACTACCGGTATCTAGCAGTGTTACAACTTTAGGCTTTACCAACTCCGCAAATTTGATATGGAACGAGCAAGAAGCTGGGTGCATTAAGAAAGCAAATAAGCGTCTGTATTTTATTGTACCTTTAAAACAAGCAAATTTACCAGGAGTTACGCCATCCACGCTTCGTTTTAATACTGAAAGTTTTAGGCACACTTTTACTCCTGTCATGTATGTTGATTCTTCTAAAGGCGGTTCCCCCATAAACATTAAATTAATTTTCGAGAACTGAAATATAGAACAATTGTATCTGTAAATAAATGTTACTTTTTGGCGTAGTTTTATTTTAGTATATACTATTGGTTTTTTTTGTTACTACCTTGTGTACATACCTTTCTTTGATGTAAAGTTGCGCAACTTCCAACAAAAGGCCCCCCGAATGTTCCCCCAAAATTCGGATGTGCTATCTATCTATCTATCTATCTATCTATCTATCTATCTATCTATCTATCTATCTATCTATCTATCTGTCTGTCT
>JAOBRD020092988.1:0-10284 GCA_027575215.2 Hydrozoanthus sils | reverse complement strand
GCTTCCAAAATGCTCCAGAAAAAGTGTCTGCGACATACCTAATATTGTTTTTGTTTTGAAAAGTTTATTACAAATTGCGACAATGAACTATTACAAATTGTGACAGCTCTCATTACAAATTTCGACAAGGTGCTATTACAAATTGCGACAGGTATGCTATTACAAATTGCGACAAGCGCTATTACAAATTACGACAGGTATTACAAAATGCAACAGGGCGTATTACAAATTGCGACAGGTATTACAAATTGCGACGCCACTACAAATTGCGACAGTACACCATGAAATCAGTTAAGATGCTCTCCACCCCCTAGTCAAGTTGCATTAAATAAATCTTAGCTGCTTTACCCCAACAACTCGTTTATGTTTACCTGTATAATAGTTTTTGCAAAATACGTCCACAAGAAAACTTTAAAAAAAATAAAAAATTAGGATTCAAAAAGTAAATCAATGGTCGAACCATACCGGCATTTGCCGGATAGAAATTTGATCCGATAAGTATGAAAACCTCAACCTTCGACTGTTCTTAAGGTTACAGGATAGGATAAAGGTGTGTTTGGCAAAATTTGCGTTTGCGGGTCTCGTTTAAATGACTTCCCTTGAATGTACAGTCCTTTATAGAGCCAAATAGATGAAAATTATTGCTTTGTTTGCAGAATTCAGAAAATTTACTCTTTTTCCCATTTCAAAGTCAAACCCACAAAAGTACCTCTTGTCTGCCAAATGTTAACTCTCGCATCTGTTTTGTCAGAATGTGATTTTCGTAATAATAAAGAGTCAAACTTAAAAAGAGGTGTCGGGTAATTCCAAGCTTTTAAGTGGTTTAAATTTGACAGCTCTTTCTTTGAAAGTTTTAGAAAATGAGTTAATCACGTACTGATTCGAGGATATAACTCTATTATTAAACAATTACAGAAAAAATTCCCGACACTTTTTTGAACATACGGCTAATGTCAATGAGCTGTGAAAATTTGGGCAAGTTTCATTAAAACCAGGTGAAGTTGTAACCTTTTAAAGTCGTCAAAACACCTCATTCAATAAGCGAGAAAAACACGATCATAGATTTCGCGGGAATTGCTGACACTTTAACACCTCCTCGAAACGTTAAGAGAAGCCAATTAAGCAGAGCCAATCATGGACGGTCGGACGCTCCGCATGACTTTCCGCCTGTCGCATTTCACTGCGCTTTCTGTTTTTATATACCTATGTACTTTGCACGAATGCATAGTTATTGTATCAGAATAGGCAAGAGGAAAAATGCGGCAGCATTGTCCCATGGTTCTAAAAGAAGCCGATCTTTAACTTCAACTACTGATGGAAATCTTTATTTTAAACGTTCTCTAAGGCGTAATTGGCTGGGGTCGCTACGCAGGCTAGATCATTATCAAGACCCACGGTCATAATTTGCAAGTTTGGTTTCTTTTCTTGTCTGGAAAATTTGAGCACACTTTTTTTTCTTCCAGAAGAGCAAAAAAAGGCTTGAACTTTATTTTGTCATTTTCATGTTTTTTAAAAGCAGTTTTGTAAAGCGCTATGCCAAGGAAAGTCCAACTGTTCGAAAACTGAAGTTAGTTGCGAAATAGCATTCAAGCGTAGTTTTTAACATTTCCTGGTGTGGTCTTCAAAAGAAAACGTCCATTAACACCACTTTTTACATTTGTAACCACTGTAAAATCAAGTTTCCCGGGGATATTTTAGGTGATGAATTTCGTTTTACAATAACTCGGGAAGTATAAGAGTTATCGAAATGAAATTTTCATATTTAGCTAGTATTTGCATAAAGGTATGCAAGCGTAGAAATAACCGAAAAAAACAATTGCTTTTTTTTTCTTATCCTGTTACCTTAATTGGGCCCCAAAAATCTCACGGAAGTCTATGGCAAAATTCTTGGAATCAATTTTTAAAAAAACATCGTAAATTGTAAAGAAAACAATAATTTTTAAAACGAAATAAGTCCAGTACTTCAAGAATGTAAAGTGTTATCAATACAGTTGAGACGTTTTTAACATATCTTTCAGGGGTTTCACAGAGAAAAACTCCTCGCCATACCTAGAGTCCCGAGAGTTAACAGAAAAACTGGGGTCCTCAATCAAAGAAAGTCAAAGGAAGACACCACAGGTACCCGATAAAGTTCCAGTAAACTCTAACACCGAGCTAGACACAGACGTGAGTTTTTGTGACACTAATTCTCGTGTATGTCATCATAAGTCTAACACTGATAAAGACCCTTGGTTACAAGTTGATACAAAGAAAGAGCCATTGCAAGACTCTACGGAAGACAATGCCCAAGAAGAAAGTGCTTCACTGACAAACTTTTATCCCGATTCAGCACGGCAAACGGTATTGTTGTGTACAAAAGAAAAATGTATTGGCAAAACAGGACAGGTCGGGACATGTTGTAAGCAAGAGAAATGTTTGAAAGCATGTTCCAGACACGTAAAAGCTTTGAAGGTATATTCCGAGCCAGCAAAAACTTTGGAAGCATGTTCCGACAAAGAGACAACTTTGGAACCTTTTTTCGAGCAAGAGACATCTTTAGCATCATGTTCCGAGCAAGGGACATCTTTGGAATCATGTGCTGAGAAAGACATAACCTTCGAAGCAGGTAGCTATCTACTACGGTCATCTTGATTTGGTGTCAGAACAAAAACCTCTTACATTTGAAAGCAAAATAGAAAATACGAAATAGATAAAAAAGGATAACAATAGCGAGAAATAGGTTTTAATCATTTGATTAGTGTTGGTACAATCTAGAAAAAAGGTTTTCCATCGAGTATTATAATACGAAACCGCAACAAAAGAGTTGAGATTTTAAACCCTTAACTGAAATATCAAATTTGCAAAGTATACCAAGCTGTAATCATATACTCTAGTTTCCTGACACTCGATATCACCTGATTTAGGGCTACGCCATCCTGGGTACTCCAAAGACTAGCAATAGTGTCTTTGTAAGGATTCCAGTTACAATTACAACGTTTTGAGAGGCTGTTTGCATTGTCATAGTAACCTTACAACCACTACATTTTAATAATATCATAATTGATACAGCTAAATTATCTTGAAAGTAATGATTAGTTTGTTCTTCATAACACTTTTTTTAATAACCTTAAAGGTATTTCTTTGGGCTTCGAAAACACCAGTCCATATACAGGTGTTAACTACAAATGTACACGTACCAGAAACTTCCAAGGAAGTTTTCGCAAACCGTTAGCAAGGACAACAGGTGTTTGTCTTCATCAGCTTCCCAGGTATTATCCAATAGAAAACTCTCTCGATTGGCTAAGTATCAACTGATAATTAGAGTTGCCATTGATAACATTTTAGGAATATACTTACACTATGTGTTTGATACTATGAACACGTAATGAATTCCATTTTATTGGCCAGAAATCTGGTCAATTTATTTCAACTGTTCTGGCCCAGACTTAATCAATTATTTCACCAGTTTTTACAGGGATCTTCAGTTTTAAACTCAAACCTTAACAACGTTTAAATAATAGGTTTAACTTTTTTCAAAAGGTTTTTTAAAATCTATTAAAACAGATTATTTTAAAAACCTATTCAGCGAAAGTAAACCTTTTTGATAAATACTCCGTAAAAATTTATATATATTTTATCTACTTTCAGTTTTGTGGCAGTACATGCTTGATAGCCCCGTTGATCAATTTAGGTGATGCAAAGGCATACTCTACTCCATTCCAGACAGAGTTGCTCCTGTGTCACACACTCCTAAGTCGTCCTAGATTCCTTGACACTACAAAGCGATACAGTTCTCATAATTACAAGATTTAACGAAAAAATATAATTAAGGACTTCAGAAGAAAAGGCATTACTAGATTTCCTCTAATGTAATTAATTTTTTTTATTATTGCTACATTTAACGGTAAGTTGACTTTGTAGCTAAATTATTTTTAGGTCCAAGAATGTAACTTTTTGAAAATACTACGAGGTCCTTTACCGTCAAACCATTATTCCCAGCTGAACTATTCATTAAAACGTCTATATAGTTTTTTGAACGATTTTATTAGCATGTTATGAAGTAGTGAAAGTAGTTTGACCCGACGATGTTGTCGTGATGAAAACGAAACTTTGTCTAATCTTAGCGTTTTTATTAAAATATAACTCATTTTGGGGCCCCTATCCTTATCTGTCAGACAACCTTGGAGAATCCCCTCGCCATATCAGGAGACACAAACGTGTACAGTGAAATTAGAGCCATTGTCACAGGAAGACCAGGAAACATCATCCCAATTGCCCAATGGTACTTCATTAAGGATCGAAACCAAATCAGCAACAGGTATGAACTTGTTATTTCACTTACTATTAATATAAAGCACGTTAATAGTGTATGTACTAACGGACTTGTTACTAAAGACTCTTCTTTGCCATTAAGTGTTAACAGAGAATACTCTCCAGATTTTCTTCCAGAGACCCTGCCTTACCCTAATCGTTGACAGAGGGTTGCCCTAAACTTGAAGGACAAATAGCACAACACACAGCAAAAATTGAAGCTACTATAGTTGGAGAGAGACTTTTCACAAATAAGACAAAATCTAAAGTCCAAGTCAAAAAGTGAACGTTGTCGATTGCCTAGCGAATCACTTTTATTTGTCTTGAGAAAATAGACAACAAAACTACCCCCGATAGCCTACAACTTGATGTTCATTTCCAAGAAAAAGTGAAGGTTTGGTGACCCTTTGCAAGTGTCGGAGTAAAGTAGCAACTTCTTCTCAAATACTTTAAGAACAAAAGTAAAGGTAACGTCAAAAAATAAACCCGAGCCTCCAACTCGGCTGATTGGCACAAAAGCAGAGGTTTCAAAAAATGAAAAAAAGTTGGTCTTTTAATGGGACTTTGTAGTAACAATTTGCAAGTCCGTTTTTATCATAAACTATAATATTTCCCCATAAAATCTAAAGATTTTTAACCTCCGCAGGAAGAAAATACCCTCTAGATATCAGTAATTGGCAAACTTATCGTTAACAACCCTACATTAAATTATTTCCTTTTAGCGATCGTCTTCCAAAGTGGCTGTTAAACTTGAATCAAAACCTACTCGACCCGTCACGATTAGTATTGCTATTAATTAGAAAATTGGTGTTTTAAGGTCATCCCCAGACTGTGGAAAACGTCGATTCTCGTGCAGTTCGTGCGTTCAGAGCATGTAACAGTTTATTCCCGGTAAATGTCAGTGATCCACTGACAATGACAGCTCATGCTTCGTTTTTCCCTTTTACAGGGTGCAGGTTCGTAGACTCTTAAACTCAGGTTTTCTTTGTACTTTCTCAGAGGTGTATAACCTCTGTACTTATTTCTATTTACATTTCTTCTTAAGAAACATGTTGAAAAGAACTAAAAAGGTGGTGGTTATATTAGTGAAACTCGTGCACTAGCAAGAATGTTGTTCTAATTGGATTTGGCGAACTAAAGCGAACAACCTAACTTTTAGGAGCCCACTAATTAGACAAAATAAATTTTAAAAATGGATAACTTAGAATCTTAGAGAACATTTCTTAATACATTCAAAAAGTAGAGAAAGTACTTGCAGTAATGTTGGATGATACGCTGCGGAACTTGTACAGTTTCAGGTTTGATTATTCTACAAGTTTTTAACAACAAAAGATTTGCAATAAGACCTAAAGAAGACAGGTGCTACACTTGTGCTCAAAACTTCAAGTTTATTCTCAAAAACAAGTTAATGTGCTTTCTGTTATTCTATCAATTTACAGGGTATTGGTCAATATTTTGACAATAAAAATGTCTTTTCATCACAGGTATTAGAAAACATTTTTAATAGAGCACTTCTTTCAGCCCGGGTATCAAATCCTTGGGCAAAAGTTTCAATTTGTTTGATCCAAGTAAGGTTGTCAATCAGTAATGACATAGCTCTTTTTCACTGAACTGTTGTCTAACTTTACTTTCTTGACATCTTCCGTGCGTTGTTATTCTTCTAGTGCCTGCGTCAATTGTATGGTTCGCGAACGGTGCTTCTATTCCTCTCGACAAGCACCCGACCCTGAAAGGAAAGTATCAGAAGCTGACCACAGTTTCCTTAGTCGTCCAAGTGCCTTCAGACCATACAACAGGCTTGCTCCACCAACAGTTCTGCCAGTTTCTGCTTCCCCATCTACATTCGGAACAGCTGTACCACCAAATATTTACTCGGCGAGGCAAACGTCCGTGCTTAATAAGCCTGGAGTAACCTGTAAGGAATGTAGAAAGGTCTTTTCAAGAAAATCAACACTTCAGGTAACCATTTTTGTTGCAATTGTGGCTTGAACTCGTACAACTATTAAGGAGTCGTATCTCTCAATTATATATAGATGCTTAGTTTGTTCATATTCTTATATCACATTTTTAATTTGTTAAAGAGTGGTCAAAAGATTTATAATGTTAGGCCAGAGCAATTGGAAAAGCTTGGGTAACAAAAACAATTCCCTGATTTTGCCTTGGAGCAAAAATCCTTCCAGTTAGCACGGTTTTAGGGTTTCCTCTTCATCAAAAACCATAATCTTTTACCTCTTGCCGCGATTCCGACGTCAGGAATACAAGTGGGAAGAAAATTTTGAGTAAAACAGCAGTGTGATTAGTAACTAGTCATTATGAACTATGATCATAATAACATGTTCTCTTTGCCGCGGTTCAGTTATTTACCTGAAGATGACCTTTAAAACGTTTGTTTTAAACTACCTTTTAACTTTAAGTACCATTTTGATATTTTAACCTTATTGGCGTTTTTATGCATATGATCATAATCTTTGTTCTGTTTGTTATAGTACCTTTGTTATTGTCAGCATCGTCACTTTATCATTATCATTACCAGAATCGTACCGTAGCCATTATTGAAACGGTTAATATGGAACTGTAGTGAAAAGAAAACAAGGTTATTTTGTCTACTTTACTTTTAAGGTTCACATGCGGGTGCACACAGGAGAAAAACCATTTTCCTGCAGCTTCTGTGAAAAGAAATTCTCTCAATCTGGAAATCTGGCAGCTCACGAACGAATTCACCGAGGAGAGAAACCTTACGCCTGTCCTTACTGCGCCAAGTGTTTCACTCAGTCATCAGCTATGCGTAGTCATATGCATACTCATTATTCATAGAAAGCTATTAGATGATCTCGTGGTTAAGGAAGCAGAAATACTCCCCTAGCGGGAAGCTACAACTTTTTATTGAATTTATCTAGCATGTTCTTTTTTTTCAATTTTGCCGTTTTATCCAAGAATACCAGCTGTCTGAGGGAGAATGATGCGGGTACGGGAGGGTTGCAGGAGGGCGGTGGAAGAATGATGGAGATAAGAAGGGGTTGCGGGAGGGCAGGGAAAGAATGATGGAAATAAGGGAGGGTTGCGGGAGACCGGGGGAGTATGATGGAGATATTGGAGGGTTGCGGGAGGGGGGAGAACGATGGAGATGCGGGAGGGTTGCGGGAGGACGGGGAAAGAATGATCGAGATACGGGAGGGTTGCGGGAGACCAGGGGATTATGATGGAGATATTGGAGGGTTGCGGGAGGGGGGAGGAGAACGATGGAGATACGGGAGGGTTGCGGGAGGGCGGGGAAAGAATGATCGAGATACGAGAGGGTATGGGAGGGCGGAGGCGTAAGGAGATGCGGGAGGGTTTCAAGCAGGGCGGGGAGAGAAAGATGGAGATAAGGGAGGGTAGCGGGAGACCTGGGGGAGTTTGATGGAAATATGGGAGGGTTGCGGGAGGGGAGGAGAACGATGGAGATACGGGAGGGCGGGGAAACGAATGATGGAGATACGGGAGGGTTGCGGGAGACCGGGGGAAGTATGATGGAGATATGAAGGGGTTGCGGGCGGGGGGCAGAATGATACAGATACGGAAGGGTTGCAGGAGGGCGGGGGGAGAACGATGGAGATACGGGAGGGTTGCGGGAGGGCGGGGGAAGTAGAATGGAGATACGGGAGGATTACGGGAGAGCGGGGGAGATGGATGGAGAACTGGGAGGGTTGCGGGAGGGGGGGATGGAGAAACGGGGGCGTTGCAGGAGAACGGGGGAGAGAATGATGGAGAGACGGGTGGGTTGCGGGAGAGACGGGGGGGAATGAAGGAGTTACGGGAGTGTTGCAGAAGAGCAGGGAAGAATCATGAAGATACGAGAGGGTTACGTGAGAGCGGGGGAAGAATAATGGAGATACGAACGGGTTGTGGGAGGTGCGGGGAAAAAATGATTGAGATAAGGGAGGGCTGCGGGTGGGGTGGGGGGAGAATGATCGAGATACGGGAGGGTATGGGAGGGCGGAGGCGTAAGGAGATGCGGGAGGGTTTCAGGCAGGGCGGGGAGAGAATAATTGAGATACAGGAGAGTTGCGGGAGAGCGGGGCAAGAATGATGAAGATACGGGAGGATTGTGGGAGGGGCGGGGGGGGAGAATGACGGTAAAGGTAAAACTTTGCTTTATTGGTATGGTACATAACTTATGTACATTGCTAAAGCCTATTCAAAAGTACACATAACTAATTGAACAAATAGTATATGATCATATTACAGTATTACAAGTTTTATATAACGAATATAAATTTAAATTGGTTGAGGTAGCTGCTGTCTTTTCATGAAACAATTATAGATATATTTTGCTGTAAGGAATATTGGTATCATCACTAGAAAATATTTTCTTTACTAAAACATTGTTTTCTGACGGAACTGAACCTAAGTGTTGACGAAGTTTTCCCAAAAATATATTTCTATTATCCGTATAGCATGTACAATCAAAAAGAAAGTGCATTTCGTCTTCGACAGAATCAGAATTGCAATAATTACAAAGTCATTCTTTCCTTTCAAGTTTTGGTCTTTATATCTGCCTGTTTCGATATGCAGACTGCAATTGCTTATTTTAAATCGAATAAGAATGTTTTCATATTTGAGTATTTTAATATATCAAGGCTAGAATATTAAAAAAAAAGTTTGTTTTTTTATTGCTTCTAAAAAGGTCAAGCTTTTTGAAGGATTTTAATGTACACTCTAGATAGTCAACATATTTTTCTGTTAAATCATCAATATTTTCATATATACGGTTTGTGGTTATTGATGTAAAATTATTATTTCGAGAGTCAATATAATTTAGTATGCTCTTTATTCTGCTGTGATAGCTTTCTTTTCCACTATTTTGAAATTGTTGCGACATTAAAAAAGCTTGCTTTACAATTGAATCATCATCTTTATCATTAAGATAAGTATGATATTTTAGAATGCGTTTCATTATTGGAATTTGGAGCGTAGTTCTCGACATCTCTTACTTCGAGGCAACGCTTGGCGCCTTTCTGTTGACCTCAAGGCAGAGTTTACAAAATTTAAGATGCACCTCTTTAATCGCAGACTTTTCCCATGTTTGAAAATCATGTTTTGTGTACACTTCCCAAACTTCACTGCAGTATAATAATATCGTCGCGAAGCGACTCGGGCAATTTTGGAAAAAGTTGAAAACACTCGTGAAAATAATCCTTAATTTTACTCGGCCCCATGCGATTACCTATACTAAGTATTCTATAAAAAATACCTTGATGCCATACTGAATCGAACGCTTTTTTAAAATCTACAAAACAGGAATAATTTTTTTCGTTCTGACCTGTGACGTATTTGTCTATTATTGTTTTAATGGACAAATACATCACAGGTCAGACAGGTTTTAATCGTGAAAACATGATCAGCAGTTCTGTTTTCACTGAAAAAACCGATTTGCGATGGACGCAGAATATTTTCCTGGGAGTAAAGTGAGACAGTCTTTCAAGTAATATCATGCAGAATAATTTTCCCATGCAACTTGAGACGCAGATTCTGCGATAGTTTTCTGGATTTATTGTTTCTTCTGATTTGAAAATTGGCGTAATAAGACCCTTACACCACATATCTGGAAAGATACCGGATGATAGAATGAGATTAAATAACTTGTGGTATACTGTTATCAAAATTTTGCTGCTTGCTTTAATCATTTTTTTTTAAAAGATCAGAGAAAGATGACTTTTTCTTGCCAAGTTTTTGACAGCAATTCAAAATTTCCCCAAAACTTATTTCATAATTTAAATTGTTTTTATACATAACTGTCTAACTTCAAAGCTATTTGGAATGGCTCGGCTGAAGTCTGGTTCAAAATCGGATACCTCCAATTATCGCCCAATCTCAGTTCTTCCCGTCTTTGCAAAGGTTCAAGAAAAGGCTGTTCATGAAATTGTGTATAATTTCCTACTAAAACACAAGCTCCTATCTTCTTATCAATCCGGTTTTCGTCCACTACACTCTACTGCAACAAGCCTAATTGAT
>JAOBRD020092987.1:0-26807 GCA_027575215.2 Hydrozoanthus sils | reverse complement strand
CCCCCCCCCCAACCTTCCCCAATTATTGAAACATGCCAGTGAGTGGCCAGTCCCTGGATGACTAACTATTGAACAGAATCCACTTTTTGTAAAGTTTTTGCTTAGTTCTGCTCAACAAGTTCAGTGGCCTGCTTGCAAAACAAAACAGAACTACAAAAGATTTCTAATATATTGAACACTACTGTCAGACAATAAGTTTCTCAATCTACAACTGCACTTACATAAGCTCTAAGGCTATTCCACCATTACCAAGTACAACAACTCTCTCTGCCTGTGACAATAAAGCGGAAAAATACTTCACTGATGAGGTGTCCCTAATGCCAAGAATTCTTGGGTTTTCAGTGTCAACAACATTAGGGCTTCCACCACTGCAAATACACAACTTTTTGTAGCAAAATGTTTGACCTTCCTTTGTAGAAACAGTGTGATCTAAAAAGAACATGAACAGTGTGAGCTCAAATTCCTTTGACTCATGAAGAATAAGATGTTTCTTGCATAAATACATCAATTAAGTTTTCAGTAGAAGTGCATTTCTAAGGCTCTGATTGGTTCACTCAATGTGTAGTTCCAGAAAATATCCAGACCCCAACCACGGAGGGAATTGGAAATTCCGGAGGGGTGGGGGGTCAAAGGCCCAGGAATTTCCGAGGGGGATTTACTTTAGAATGGTTGGATTCTCATGAATTCGTAATGACTCTACAAAGGTAATTTACCAAAATTTGCGAGTTATTCTGATGCTTAAATCGGAGAACCCATTGCTCTGGTGTTAAAAAAAGTTTTTCTTCAAAACTTAAAAGTTCTGAATATATATATATATATACATACATACATATATATATATACACAATTATCCACCAAACACATTTTCTTTAAATTACTTTCTTTGGTTCCATCTATATTTTGGCCTCTAATTATAATGCTCTTCTTCCTGGTGTGTTAGAACCATTACAACTTGCATATACTACAAGGTTAACCAGTTGTTTTTTCAAACTGTATGTACAGACAATGAATTTCAATGTGAATGTAAGCACACTGACTTTCTCTCAACTTCCTGTTTTGTCTTTTAAAAACATCATTCTCATTTAGACCCTATGGTTCTATAGTAATCATCAAGGGATTCAAATCTGTAAAATTTATTATGAATGTTTTCAAAAGCATGGTTTTGACTCTTATTTGCTAAACTTTGGTGAAAAAGACTAATGCTATTAAAATTGAATCAATGTTTCGATGATTGCTTGACACCATTTTCAAGATAAAACTGAGTTTAGAATAAAGTTAGCTAGTTAATATATACAGGGTTTAAATATACTCATTTTTGAAAAATTTACTAAAAAATACACTCATTTTGAAAAAAACACCTTTTTGAAACAAACTATGCTAATCAGAAATGAATTAAAGATAAAACCATGAAGTGAAGCGAAGTAATTAAAAACAATTAAAACAACTTAGAGCTAATGGGATATTTTTGTTTGCTTAAAGTCCCTATATAGTTCCAGATGAAAAGTAGAACCCTTAAATAATAGTAATTTTTGAAAATAAATCTTTTCTCATTGTACCTGTTACATTTTTTAGGACTTGAAGCGTGCAATGATGACGTAGTAGGAGACATATGACGTAGCACGTGACATGAAGGAGAGACAATCTTTTTTAACTCAAAAAATTCAATTCTGGTCACAATACCCACATTGTTATAATTTTAATCAATGAATTATTCCCTTGAAATTGTTTGAAATAAAAATTTTATGATATTTTTTAACAGGAATGAAATTTTTTAGACAAAAACCACATAACTCACTGCTGCTATGTCACAGGTTACCAGTCCCCAGCCTGCTCGGTAAAAATTTAAATTCCAATCATTTTTTGATTAAAAAGCATACTTAGACGTGGAATTTTTCTTTGGTTATTCGAATTTTGAGTTCATAGGTGACAACAGTTTTAATCCAACAAGTAAAAAATTAAGCTTCATAGGGACTTTAGAACTTTGCACTTTTTAACTAATATATAATTAGCTGGAATATTTTTTACTCTGGAAAAAAATCCTGCAAAGTAAGCGCAAAATCGTCAGAACTAAAGAATTAGGTGAAAATCGTGCGTCACACGGCAAAAACCGTGTCGACCGTGCGAATTAGCAGGTCTCTGATGTGCAAGTGTGAACAGGAAAGCGTATAGTGGCTTTGATGTAGTTGCATGTAAAAATGAGCAAGATGTACAACTGATGAAATATATAACCTGCAGCATTCACGGCCGACACTTTTGCTCTAATAAAATGCAAGTTCGACGGCTTCTCCGTCCACGCAGAGACGTGCTCCTCTTCGACATCGAACTCTTCCATAACATGTCCCACCTTTTTCCAGTTTGTAACAACTTTCACCACGTCTGAGGACGTGATGAGTGTGACCTTTTCTTCTGGACACAACCGACACAACTCCTCTGCGCAACATACTCCGGCAATACCACCTCCAATTACTACAAACTTGCTTTCAAATGCATCCTCCATTTTTTCGACAAGCCATTTGGGCCTGGATACAAGTCAATTAGGTCGCCCAAGATTCCGAGAACCCTCTGTAACCACAGGTAGCCCAGACTCCCGTCATAAAAAAATATTTTTTGTATTAATTATTGCTCAAAAATAACTTATGTAATAAAAATATTTAATTATCACAACTGCTTACATTTGTATTGTTTTTTGGGAGGACTGAAGCGCTTTCTGAAGTGCAACGTGAATCGTGGAAAACTGTCTAAATAACTTGCAGAATCCCCGATCAGCTTATTAATATTGATAAAAAGCGACTTGCAGAACTTACACAAATCGCTTCTGAATTTATTAAGAATTTAAAACTAAATACCTAAATAAAACATAGTATATTTCTTCCCCTAGGCATAGATACGCTATAAAATTGATTTATGAGGCCATTTTTTCTTCTCCTTTTGCCGTTCTCGTCTCGCTAAGCGATTTTCGCGCCGCGCCATATATAAGAAATACCCGGAGTATTTTAAAAATGGTAAAGGAATAAAATCAATTCATATTCAGCTCTGTATTTGGACAAAAAAAATTAAAATTTAGCGCACAAACTCGCACTAGATTTTGTCCCAAAGTTCTTTATTGTAGTTCTCGTAGTCAATACTCATCCCTCATCTGATTGAGAGTCCACTGACACTGCAAAATCCAAAAATTATTACGTTTCCGTGAACGTTACATTTGAGATCACTAAAACAACATGCGACAAATTCGACATAAAAAAGGTCGCCACTTTTGCATGCCAAACTACAAAGTGTTCGCAAAGCAAAGAAAAAGCTGTCTTTTCTTTGACTTTCCATCAGTTTTTCCTCTCTCATGCCCCAAAAGACAAGTGAACTACGAAGAGCAAATGGGCTCTTAAAGTCGTTAAGTGAGGTTCGTTTTTGGATCTTCTTTCCTTCGAAGAGGGTCGGATAGGGGCTTTTCCGTGAACCGTGAACGCTAATTTTTAATTCCTATGATTCGCGTCGTGATTTAATGAAAGAATTTATTTCCCGTGATCTGTGAACGAAAGAATAGCCGTGATTCGTGAAACGACTAATCTATTCCTCGATATTCGTAAACTTGGTCTAGAATAAAGGCCGCTATTCACGAGCCAATTTTTTGTCGCGAAGCTCCCGATTTTTTGATGCGGATAATTTGTCGGGAAATAAAAGCTGCCACACACGTACCGATTTTTTGTCGTGGGCTGCCATGGCAACGGAGCGTGATTTCGTACCCACACTACTTCCACTGTCGCTCTACTTGTCAACTTGTGATGATGGAACTATTATGATTCGTAGTTTCGGCCAATGCTTTTGCTTTCTTGTTTCTATTGCTGTAGTCGTTTGAGGAAATATCGTAAAGACATGGCCTGGCTTGCCATGCTTCGACAAGATCTTCTTTTTTTAAATTCCTTATAGCGTACCATTATTTCTGATCTTCTTTTTCTAAATTCCTTATAGCGTACCATTATTTCTGGAACTGCAACTTCCTCACCTACGCTAATCCGGCTGTTGTCACCATCTTTAATCTTTCTACGTGATGTATTCAGCTCCGTGATTGGTCAAACCAAGCTCTGTTCCCGACAATTTGCCTGAATCCGCCACACACGTACCGATTTTTTATCGGCCGACTCTTTAAAATCAAACATGTGCAATCTCTGTTCCCGACAAAAAATCTTGTCTGAAACTTATCGGGAACTACCCACACACGCGCCGATTTTTCGTCGGTGTCAAAAAATCGTGTGCTTCGCAACAAAAAAATCGGTTCGTGTATAGCGGCCTTAAGCATATTTTTCGTAGAATAATTCTTCAATGTACAAAAAAGCCGTGCATTTCAGATGTCACAACTCGAAAACGTTTGAGGAACTTGGCAGTCAGTGATATAAAGGTCTGTCGAGGTCAAATTCATGCTAGAAACGTCACGCATCACGCGTAGTCAATTCTGGACTTGCATGACTCACATTTAAAAGTCCGCCGGCGGATACTCGCGCCGTAGGTGATTGTAGACACTAATAGTGAGATTTAGCACTGCGTATACGTGAGACGGCAAACGTCAATTTGCCGTCTGCCGTTTGCCGTGTATTTGTCTTGTTTTCTTGGTTTTAACTTCACGTTGACGCGAACACACGAGCAACTCGAATTAGACTGGAAACTAGTGTCAAGTAAGTTAAAAGCAGTTAAAATCTTAACAAACTGAGAAACAGATTTTTTTACAATTAACAATTGTTTGATTTCTGTTGATGGAAATTGACAATTTTTTTGTTGTTTCTTCAATTTAGCTAACTGAACATTAAGCGTAAGGCCCCTTTACCTTTTTTACGACTTAAAATCTATTTTTATGCTTAAAAGATGATAAAAAAAATCTCACGTAAATATCAAACGCGAAAACCCTTACCTTGGCGTACGTACGGCAAACGTGAAACGCCAGACGCGGGAAAATCTTGCTGACGTGATCACATTTCACGTTCTCGTCTCGCGTACTGCGGTGCTAAATCTCCCTATTGTACGTCGGTGAAGAATAATTATAAAGTTAAAAGCTGAAATGTTCGTGATTCATGATAAGTCTATTTTGATTTACGTGAAACGTGAATTTTCAGGGGTTTTTTTCACGTGAACTTTGTACCCTTTCCGACCCTCTTTGAAAACGGTCATTTTGGCAACTTGCGGGAAGAGGCCGGAACTAGCTGGCCGGGAGCAGTACCCAGGCTTCTCTCGAAAAGGACAGGTCGAATCACAACCCATGCAAAACAAGTGTGGACTTGCTCAGTGCAGTGCATGCAACGGAAATCATACATTCGGTTTCGTGTTAAGGTAGGTACGAATTGATTTTATCTGACAACTTACAGTTCTTGAGTTTGTTCAATTTTGTTTTGCTCTATGACACAGAGCAAATCGCGAGTGGATGTACTAGAGAAACTATTTTGTCACTTAATGTTCAGCCTTATAAAATTGTCTCGAGATGTTTTAAAACTGGTTGACGTTCAGCCTTGTTAAAGTAGCTAGAATTTCGCTACAACAAAAAGTGAAACCATCGCTGGATTGACCGAATTGTATTTCCGTTTCTCCTGAAAACCTTCTTTTATTTTATTAATTCTCCTGCAATGATGGGTGAACCAGGATCTTACTTCAAATGTTGCAACTTTTGATAACCTGCAGTTAATGTTTGCAACCAATTTCTTCATAGCTCATTATAATACGCTACTATAAACACTTTTTCGGTCATTCGTTCATCAATGATACTGAACAACTACTCATCAAAGCATACTAGCCAACTAATGCTTTTGCTGAACAGCTGCGAAGAAATTGTTTTTACATATAGGAAGAATTTTTGTCATTGTTATTGATGAGCTTAGGTTTCTTTGTTTTTATTCGTATGTACGTGAACTATATGTCAACGTGTTTGAATTTGAAAAGTTTTTCTCTCATCTGAAATCCGCCTATATATTCCTGTTTCCTTATAAGGAAATTTTTAGGATACAATCTTTGACTGTTTTTTTGTTTTTCTGCTTTTCACTTTTAATTTTCTATTTTGTGAGTATTTGCCTTTGGGACTGCTAGAAAAATATCTTCCAAATTTAAGAATTCTATTTAGTTTCAAAACTGTTGGCATATTGCAAAAAAAAAAAGCCAAGGTTTAATAGCTATCTGAGACCAGGTGTGAAATTGTCAAAACAAACTCAACTATAATCAAATAAATCCAGTTACCTTATTCTGCTTCTGTTACAAATGCAAGTTGAGTGTGGCAAGTTCAAAGAGATATATATGCTTAGTTTTGATGATTTAATACAGTTTATATTTAGGTTCAATTTCTATTAATAGTTAATTTTGTTGAGGATATCAATGCCAAGACAAAAACAAAACACTTGCCTGTTTTGCCACTGTAGCAAACAGCAGAGACAAAGCAATTTTTCCTATAAAAAAATAAGAAATATTTCTTGCAGAAATCAGTCATTGGCTGAATACATAATGGACAAGCAGAGTGGGGCAAATTCAGGAATGAAAGCTAATATTACCGCTTTAATACATTAGCTTTCATTTCAATTTTGCCCCACTCAGCTTGTCTCTGCTGTTTGTTTCAGTGGCAGAATGGGCCAGCACTTTGTTTTTGTTTTGGCATCGATATCCATGACAAAGTTAACTATCAATAAAATTGAAAAAGTTGAGAAGTGCAGCAAATGCTGTTTGTTATGACATACAGCTTGGGAAAACATATATAAACAAACACCTTTGTATTCTATTGACTCGATTGGCTAAATTGTTAAAGAAACTATTTTGTCTTTGCCATAGAATATACTGCATCAGAAAAAAACACTCTTTTGCTTAATGCAGAGTTGATATAAAGGAATCTCAACTATAACTTCAAGAGATATGATTTGTTCTTGAATGAAAGCATCAAAGCTATGTTTGAAACCTAGGTGAGAGAGACTGAGGGTAAGATCTACAGGTACATTAGAAGTGATGAGTGGACAATACCCACCACCAGGAAATCCTAATCCCACACCTTCAGGTCCTGGCATGCCTGGTTATCAAGGAACACCTCATCCAGCTACACAGGTACTGTACACTCAATATATTACAGTGCCATAGCTGGGCAAAGTTATTTTTTGTTTTGTGGCTGAGTGAGCTGCCTAATTACACAAGTACATTATAGAACAATTTACATGAATTATTTTATTAAAGTGCATATAACGCTAACTTTTTGGGATAAAATCATTTCACATAATATATAGTACTTCTGCAAAAAAATTTGGTTGAATTGATTTTTTTACAGTGGCTCCAACTAGCAAAATTTTCAGACATCTTCATTCTAGGTTCATGACTGCGTTTTTGGAAGACCAGGTTATGATGTCATTCAAGACTTGTAGTATTGAGCAAATGAGATATTTTCTAAACACAAAGGGACAAAAGAACTGAGAACTGTACGAGGAATTGAAATCTAATATAATAATAATGATAATAATATCTAAATCTACTTCTGAATCAAAAATCTCTGAGTCATTCATGTCCATCTTGCTAGATCCAGAGATCTCTTGGAATGATGTCATAACCCAGTCCCCCTAAAACACGGTTGTAAACCAACAAAACTTGAACTTTAAATGTGTCAAAAAAAATTGAGAATATGACCTATTTCAAAATTCTTTTATTAAATGTCCTTAGTTTCCAAACATTTTTTGTGGTTACGAAACTAATTGTTAGTGTTATAAGCACTTTCAGGCACGAGAAACCAAATCCAGTCCTCCAGCATGAGAGACTGGTGCCTTATCAACTCAACTAACCAGGCTATCAAGCAAGTACAAAATTATCTCAGTCTAATACAGTGCTGTAGCTAGGGGAGGACCCCCCAGTAATTTTGGAGAAAAATATTTAATTTAACAGACAAGCTTTCCATTTTTTGCAGGAAAAATTGTGACCTTACTTTGATGTTGTTAAACATGTCTTAGCTTGTCTATTAAATTAAATATTTTTCTCCAAAATTATTGATGGGACCGCCCCTAGCTACAGCACTGTATTAGGCTGAGATAGTTTTGTACTTGCTGTTTCTCAGGTTATAATAAAATTTAATGTAATGCAGTCATAACTTTTGATGTTTTACTGAACGGTTTTTATTGCTACACATTTGTTTAGGCCAGTGGACAGTATCCAGGCCCTCCTCCAGCTGCAGGGGGTTATTATTACCCTCCTCCACAAGCTGCACCAGGAACATATGTATGTGGTAAACTGATTCTGAGACTTGCAAGTTTTTGTTACTCAAGTTTGCCTGGCTTCCAGTGGCCAAGTTTCACCCTTTTGTTATTCCAGGGAGCCAACTGCTCTTAGCTTTGATTCTACTGTTTTTTAAATATCATAATAAAACATTAATTTGTTAATGTATTTCATAGAAGGTACAAACAAAATCTGTTGTTGTTGTTGGCCGTGACACAATAAGCATAGAATGAAAAAACTTTCAATTGGCAAAAATAGCGTTGAGTGAATGAACATTGCCCAGGTTAAATTGGTACAGGGTGAATTAGCCTCAGGTTGAATTAGCACAGCATAAACCAACTTGGTGCTAAATCAGCACAGGGTGAAATGAAAATAAATTTATTAGCACAGGGTGAATTGATGTGGGCTGAATTAGCTCAGGCAAAATGACTTGGAGATGAATAAGTTAGCACAGGGTGAAATGTATGACTTGGTCAGCATGTGATCGTGTAATGGCCCGAGGTCAATTCCCAGTGCTGGACCTTCACTCAGGGTCTTGAAATAACTGAGGAGGTGTTGTCTTTGGTTTAACATCTCCAAACAGTTAGACCTTTGTGTCTTCTCGGATAAGAGTGTTCATTAAACCGTAGGTCTGGTAGGCAGTCCACAAAAGGGGCCTTGAGTCCTATTGCCTGTTCCCCCGTGACTCTTCAGTCAAAAAATAATTGATAGCCTAGGATAGCCATATTTTGGAGCTTGACAATTTGATCTACTATAACTGCCTGCATTCACAGCCTGCAGCAGGTGCTCCTGGTTCATATCCCCCTGGGGGATTTCCCATGGCGCAGTATGTGAGTATATAATAAGAACTATATCAATTAGTTTTTTGTATGACTTATCAGTTGAAGGTGTTTTTAAATCTCTTTTTTTTATAATTAATCTTCACATTTTAAGGTATTTTGTCATCATTTGAGTGCTCTTATTCATAAAAGGTGTACTTATTGGCTGAAATACATGCAATTAAGGTTTAGGTGCCATTGATTGACATGCAGTTAGCTAGATACCAGAATATAGATTGGTAGAAATATACTTAGTTTTCGCCCTTTCAGTCCCAGTTTACTGGTAAATTCTCCCACCTAGAACCCATACTTTTCATGGAAAAAGTTTGGAGAATTTTACTTTTCATCTTTGGTTTGTTTGATCAATTCTCATTATTTGCTAGTTACTAAATGTCTTATTTTGAATGACAAGCTATGTAATGAAAAGTTACATGTTGGTAATTGAGTGGAGTGAAAGGGTCAAATGTCACCGAATAGTCTGAATGTATTCCAGATTAAAAAAATTTTGACATGGTAAAGGATTTAGGAGCCACTTGGAACTTTAAATTGGATTTTAAGATTGGATAAATTCTAACCTTTCAAAAAAACTTGTTTGTGAACATGCATTCACTTGAAATTCGTGAGCTATTATTTACTAGCAGAATTTATGTTTGCTTAGCCAGGAGCACCTGTCCCCCCTGGTCCTTATCCAGGGCCTGGAACTTTCCCCCCAAATGAACCATACCCTGGAGCGCCTGTCCCCCCAAACCAATATCCATTGCCAGGGTATTACCCACCACCTGGTCCCCAATCAGGGGTGCAGTATCCAGGGCAACAACAATACAAGGTAAGAGTTGACTCCATAATGTGTGCTGATAACAGTAGTTTTGGTTGGTTTTATGGATCATGTGTTAAAAATAAGAATTGAAGAGCTTGTTAGGGGTCATGCATTTTATCACTTCACAAACATACATCTGGGAGAGGGGGTCCATGTCTTATGTTTGCTTTTTTTAATTTTTTAAAACGAGGATATTATTATTTAGCAAAAACCAGGTTAAAGCCAACAACTGAACACAAAATTTGGTTTCTGCTCCCACTACGATACTTTTTTTGTTGATCATTGATGTTGATGGTTCAGGTTGTTCCTGTTGTGTAAACGGTTTGTTTATCAGGATATATAAGTATGATATAATCAAAGTGAATGTGAATATGCTGTGTGAAATATGTCTTGTAAAGACGTTTGTACCTATTCCCTTCTTTATCAGCACCAAATCTTGATAGCACAGGAAGATTTTGTGCCACTTATAGTCATCTGAAATTATACAGGAAAAAAGCGTACATTTTATACATGTGACAACGGTGAGAAAAATGCACAACCCATTTTGTGACTTGGTTTCCAAAGTCTTGATAAGGAAATTTTTGGGATTGTACTGGAGGAGCCTCAATCTATCTGCCTTTGATATTCTCAGGGACAAACATCAGAGCTTTAAAAAAGATAACATCAGGACTAAGCAAAAATTGTGTATACAGTTTTATAGAAAGCAGCATTGGAATGAGACAGTTGCTGTGGAACTCCAATAGGGGTTTTAGGGGTTGTTTGAGTTTATTTAAGGAACTTTTTTATTATAGGATTTAAAATTGTAACTAACAGTTTGGAGGAAATGTGTAGGCCCATCGATTGAGGGAATAAGACACCACAGGGGAATTACTTGGGAAGTTCCCCTATATAAAGACACAAAGATTTAATCAGCTGAAAAAACGAGGGTTTATCCAAAGACATGCATCCTACAGGGATGATGGAGTTATCAGAAAACATTCTGTTGGGGCATGCAGGTGTTATTGGATTCCTCTAAGACATTATACAGTAGTTGGTTTTTTATCAAAAACCTGTATGGGGATGTGCTAGGTAACAAGACAACAATGATGACAGCTTACAAAAAAACAAATTTTTCTTGCCTCTTTTAACATGTATGGCTATGCTTTCTGTTTGGTCCGAGTTACGTTTGTGAACAGAAAAACGATCAAAAGTTTCCTTCTAAAGAGTAAATGAAGACTGAATTTTTTTTCTCTGTAGATCATTCTCATAGTTGTAAAAACTTCAAAATTGAGTTTTCAAGGCAACAGGTATCTCGCACTGTGCATTCCAGCGTGCAGCTTTTGTACTCACTATTGTTCTGTGCCATTGTGTCATTGGCATCGTTGTCCTCATTTCAGATGGTCCTGAGTACTTCAATGTCCTATCAGAAAACGTCATATTGGAATGATAACTTTTTAAGCTTGATAGACCTCTTGCATTGTTAACTCTTTCCCACTCCAATTAAGTGCCTATGCGGCTAGAAAAAACTTTATCATCTCAATGGATGGGCATTGCTAAATGAGGAATAGCGGTGACAAAATTTTGTCAAAACTTTTTATGGTTCTCGAGATATTAACGTTTAATATTTTAAACGGTCACAGGGTTCAAGGGCAAATTTCCAACTTTTTGAAATCTGCTGCAAACCCATAACCTTTAAGTGAATTTGAGGCGAACTCAGGCTGATGGTGTATCAATAAACCATAAAAGATTTTGACAAATTTTTTTCGCCGCTATTCCGCATTAGCAAGGTCTATCCATTGAGATAACAAATTTTTTGCCGTCATTTTTTTTGTTGAGTTTAATACCATAACATTAGTTCATCCTGTTTCGATGCAGGTGAACTCGGAGAGTGAAGACAGCGATCCAAATGACTATGGTAAGCATAGCTCATTTTACTAAAAAAATCTGGTAGGAGGGCGGGTGATATGTTTGCTAACATTCTAATTATAGGTTACAAGTTTTCACTATGTTGTTTTCAAAGTCACGTGTATAGAGTGCCTCGCGTTTCACAAAGTAGCTTCTATGACCTCTGTCTGATGACAATTTACTCTTTAACATAAAAAAACAAAAGTGTTTTTCCGAATCACGTGGATTTATGCCCTTACTTACGTTCAGAACCTGCACGATGACTATATGGCTACAGCCTTCCCAGAAGGCAGTAGCCACAAAAATAGGTAGCCAAAGGCTACATGTGTGGGATACCACAGTAGCGTAGGACTAAAGAAACATATTCTTAATCATTTAGACTACAGCAGTACTCTCGACCAGTTTATGCTTCTGTCAATCAACTTTTGCGTTTTGTTCAGCCGATATATGTATAAATCTAGTCAATCTATTATAGTATTTTTTTTGTTTTTAATAGCTCTCATCTACCAGCTGATTGCTGTTGTTAACTTCCGGGGCTTATTGGGGCAAACTTTGTGAAGCTTTAGAGTGTCTAGCTAGTTAACAGAGGCAATAGTGTTAGTGTAAAATACTACAGATATCCTGCAAAAAAACGAAAAAAGACAGCTAATCAGTTACACGTAAATTTAGCTTGCGAGCAACATTCGCAAAATATTAAATATGTAAAATTCGATAGAACGAACATTTGAAACACATTTTTTTGAAAATATCCTTATGAAATGGAAACTTTACAAACCAAAATGTAGTTTATTAAAAATGCAACTTGATAACAGCCTACTTGATCCGTGAACGTGGACGTGCTTTCACTTCGAATTTGACAAGTCGCCATGTGACTCGGCCAGTCAGCACAATTCGTTTCTTCTCGGTAATTTTCTGCCTATAAATGGAAAAAAGCTTTGGAAACCCTTGGAAAAGCCGTTTAACGTATCCTTCAAACAAGATAAGTAAAAGGAGAAAATGTTAAATGCTCCATTGTCAAACTCAAAAACTTACTTCCTGACTCGCAGCACATTCGCCTGTCAACAAACACGTTCGCTCAGCCCAAATGTAGTCTATTCAATCTGTTTTCGTATTTCCTCGTTTTCAATAGGATTAACTTGGATTAGCACGTAACCATAAATGAAGTACAAAATAAATAAGTGTTTGGTGTTGGTAGTTGCTTCTTCTTTTAGTTCTAACTTTTGTAAATATTGTATTATTATCCTCGAATAATTCTTCTCCCCCTCTTTTGGGACTAAGGCGGCGTTAAATCAAAAGTATTGTTGGTTATTTTCACCTTACCTTATGATATTCTTTGCTTTGTTGTAAAACAGGCCCACGCACGAGAGAAGACAAGAACCCATTATCAGTAAAATTTGTGAATAGGTCTGGGAAAAAGGTAATTCTCTATTGGCTTGACAAGAAAGGGCGAAACAAGAAAATAAGGAAGATAAAAGAAGGACAAACCACCGTGGTTGAGACTTTTGAGACACATGCTTTTATGGCTGTGAAGAAACACGGGGAGTCCCTGGTTATTAATGGAAACGTAACTTACTTCGCACGACAGCCGAGCGGATCCTACGGGGGGCAGGTGGTTGAAGCTGAAATCCGTAAGCTGCCAGGTGCGTGCTGTGTTCACTATATTCAGCCCGGGGGGGGGGAACTCCCTCGAAAAGTGGGTAGGGGTCATCGACGGACCTTTTAGGGTCGAACGTACCTTTTAGGGCCTCTGGCAGACTCCGTATCTTTTTAGGTCATACAAGCATACATAGTTTGAGAATATTGTTTATTTACTACAACGATCAAATGATATAGCACACATTGTTTCTCTAAAGCTTGACAAACTGAGATTATCCTTGATTAAATGTGGCCGTACCTTTTAGGGTATAAAATCAGCCTCTCTCTTGATTTATGCGTACCTTTTAGAGTCGTTTTCAAATCCGTTCTACAGTCGTGCCGAGCTAACCTGAACTTAGAAATTCCGGCTTCACCGCACCTTTGGCACGGCGTTTCAAACCCAACCACGTCATAATAATAGTTGGGTTCGATTCTCATTAGAGACATGATTTCAAGTGACTTTTGCAGTTATCGATCTGTGAGTGTTCGACACATATACCTTGGCATTCAAGTGATTTCTGCATTACAGTCCGTGTGTCATAACCCAATTTAATAATCTTGCTCACCATATGAGTTCCCATAGCTCCGTAGTAGAGCGTCCGACTAGTAAACGGAAGGTCTTGGGTTCAATTCCATCACGAGCTCGTTTTTTTTTCCGAGTTAAAAGTCCCCGCACGATTTGGTATTTCTTACAATTGTTTCAACTGGTATAAATATCTGTTCGTTTCGTTTATGGTGCTTATGTAATATAATAGTTCTTTAATTTTTGACATCAACTTGTACATCAAATTTAGCTGTGGTTTTTAATACAAAGACCCTGTAATTTTTGGCTAGAATTATGTTGAAATGCACCGCAAGTATTTTAGTTCATATAGCCAATGCATAGTTTACATAAGTCCAATGCAATGATTTTTTATTTTAGACGACATACAATCTCCAAGTGGACCAAAGCGCGGCCAAACGGAAGTAAAGTTTGTAAACCGAACCAAACGCAAAGTTTATATTAATTGGATCAATGAAAAGGGGCACGAAGAAGAGAGAAGGACTCTTGGTGCTGGAAGATGTTGGCGCACTGTCTCCTTTGAAGGCGATTACTGGGTTGCCCGCGACAAGCATGACGAACTCCTGTTGAACTATGGAGACTTTTACAAGGTTCCTTCACCACCAGCTGTTTATACTCCTCGTTACAAGGAACGAGTTGTCATAACTGAAAGTAAGAATTTAAACTATAATACAAAGTTTTCATGTTCCTTTGGCAAAACCCTTAAAACAGTTTAAATTTTAACTACACGATCAGGGATGGCTTGCTCGAGCTTCTGACGGAATTATTTTTACACATATTTACAAACCTAATAAGGTTCATTGTTAGAGTTTTAAGACTTTTTAAAATTAATTTAAAGACGTTAATAAGGTTCGCTGTTGCAATTTCGACAAGACTTTAATTGGGTTCCCTGTTCCAATCTAAGACTTCATTAAGGTTCATTTTTTCAGTTTTAAGACCTAATTAGGTTCATTATTGCAGTTTTAAGACTTTTATTGCGTTCACTGTTGCAATTATAAGAATTTGATTAGGTTCACTGTTCCAGTTTTAAGACTTTAATAAGGTTCACCATTGCATTTTTAAGATCTATTTTGGTTTACTATTGCAGTTTTAAAATTTTAATTAGGGCCATTGCTTCCCTGTTGGACGGTTTTATTGATTGTTTTTAAAATGTTTTTAGAATTTTGTTACAAAGTTTCATATACAACTAGTGTACAGCTCACCGTCTAACGTGTGGTTTATTTATCGTGCTTTTATTTGATTTTTACTGCCATATAATGACTAATAACAATAATGATAATTATGATAATAATAATACAAACAATAATTACGACAACTATAAATGATGATAGCAACAACAATTAATATATTATAGTACTAATGTTATTATAAAACTAATATAAGTATTGTGTTTACTTGACTGAGATTCTCCTTGTACTTATAACAGTTGCTTTTTATTTTCTCAGGTGTTTGGGATTCTTCAAGCAGCAGCAGTAGTAGCAGCAGCAGCAGCAGCAGCAGTTCTGACTAAACATCTCTACTAAACCACTGGCCACTTATCACAGTCTGCCTGTTCAACTCTTGCACTCCTTAACCATGTCAAGATATTCTGTTTAAACCATGTTACAAACACATTACATATCTAAGTGTTTTTTTGTGCCTGAAAGAAAACCATAAACTCTCAGTGCCATGTAGTAAGTGTACTGCGACAGTCCAAATAGCTCTACACGCGTAATATTAGTAATAGCCTTTGTTTATACACAGTAATAGTTTACAAACTATAATGGCAGCTTTACAGTTAATGTGGCCTAGTGTTAAATTACAAACAAAAAAATTCAAACTATCTAAATTCAAGTATTTAATTAGTCTAAAAGTTTGAGAATTATGTTGACGTAAAACATTTTGCCTGGGGTTGCCTGCCTATAGACGGACTATCTGGGTATCACCATCTTCAAATATTTTTCACTGTTTTGTCGAACTTTATCTACATACCAACATATCTAACTGTATGTAACAGAAACTGTCTACCTCTTAAATTACCTATATATCACAGTGTACTGGAAAAACAGAATCACCTCCCCGCATGGTCAGTGCAGTTGATTAATATCTCTTTATTCGAATCTCTATCTAGTAAAGACCTCATAAATGCTTCCACATCGTGACCAATTATATCAAAATGAGGTTCGAGCAAGGATAACTTCATTCAATTACAATTTAAATTAATCACGTTTAAAACGTTTAATGTTATTTCAAGTTTAGTTTAAATGAAACATTGTTGAGTATTTAAATGTTTATGTATTTAGGTTTAAGTTAAACTTATTCCAACAAGGTTCAAACAAGTTGTTGATATTCTTTCAAGACTGCTACAGTTGGGAAGGTACACTGACGCTTTGATGCAAAGTATTTTCAGCTGTTATGACGTAACAGTAAGCGAGTAACCGCCCTCAAATGTTTGAATTAGAAAGGCAGCAGTGGTAAAATTGTTGCAACTATTAACGTGGCCAGTATTAGTTAGTTCTTGCGCCAAGCAATATATAAACCTTTTAGATAGCGAAAACAAATCATCGTCTCATTTGATGATTTTTTGTTTCTATCATCATTTTTGTTATCATTGTAGTTTTGGCTAAATACTTAACCTGTTGGCTTTGGTACCTGAGCACTAATGCCGAGTAACACGATGGACCGGAGCTGAACAAGTCGGCTTTAAACCACTACGAATGAATCGACTTAAAATGAATTAAAACCACGGACAATTGTATTCTTCTCCTTGAGGACAACCTCAAGTAGACACACTAAAATAAAGTTGACCTAAAGGAAAACTTACTCAATATTGTGGATCCTAGTATGATATGTTTACCGTCTTGGTTTGGTGTTGTTGAGCACAATTAAGATTGGTTATTATCGGTTAGATTTTCACCGACTTGCAATATATACATGTTCGAAAACGCACACCCTGCGACACTAAACGTGTTAAAGCAGAAAAATAAAATGTACTGTTCTAGTCTGCTAAATTTTCTCATCTTTCTTCTTTTCTTGGAGTTTTTTTTTTTATATAGCCATAATGGTTAGCTATAGCTGTTGAACACTGATTTGTACTACACAGCATGACGTCTGTCCCATGCTTTTGTGCCGTCGCTATCCTAAGCTCACTGAATCCAGAGCGCCATCCAGATAGATGATTGCCCTTTTTAGAGGAATTAGTTATTTCAGACTTGATTAAGAAATTTGGGCTAAACGAAGCTTTTAGGGAAACTTTGGAATATTTTAACACAAGAAAACGACGCTTTCCCGTCTTCAAACAAGACGAAGCGATGTAGTTTTTTCGTGACAGGAAAATATTTTATTCTTTATAGACTGGGGATGGAACCTTTAAACGAAAGAACTCTACAAATTGGAAAGTGCCGCCAGAAAGAAAAGTTTTACTAAAGAGTGCCAAATGAGCTCACTGAGAAAACAACTTGATGAATTTTGAAATAAGACCATGCCGTGTAAAATCTGTGAAGAGTGCAGGCCCCATGAAACCAGTTGTGTGAAGAAGAAAAAGGAGTCGAATGATAACTTTGTCTGGTTGATTGTTCGTTCTATTCGTCTTCTCGCGTAAAATTCATAAGTAGTTTGAACACAGTTTCAGCCTGGTGATTCTTCGTAGCTTGTTCTTCATTTTCGGACAACCAATACCTGGGTGTTATATAAAGTTTAATCTTATAAAAGAGAGAGCTGTCAACCTAGCATGGAACCAAATTACAAAATATTGTGAAACATGAGCATGCATGTAGTTCTGGCCCAGTTGTTTAAACTGATTAGCTATAACCCAGGGTTAACTCTCAACAAAACCTATTGGCTGTCATGGTAATTAACCCTGGATTAGGGCTAATCGTCTTTTGAACACCACTCGAGCTCGTCCCTGGATTTCTTTCCAACAGTGGCCAAACTATAAACGATGCATTGGAAATTATGTTAATATACGCAAGTGTAGTATAGGGTGCCAAGGAAGTATTAGCAGACTGTAGTGCAGTGGACAGCTGTGTTTCGCTCTTCCAATGCTACAGCTTGTTAGTATTGCATGGCAGACTTGCGGAAGCTCGGCTGGCAGAGAATGTTTTAGCGAGCACCGAAGGCGCATGAGCGTCTTGGGATTCCGGGGGCATGCTCCCCTGGGAAAATTTGGAAAATTACACTGGCTGAAATCCAATTCTGCGTATTTTTGGGGTATTTTGAAAAGTATTTTATGGGTCAAGTTTTATAAGAATCAGCAACGATTGCCAGTTATTTATAGGCTTTAAACCTTGCTAGATATGAATTGCGATTAAACCAAGCTTAGAATGAAGCTCATTACGCCTACTGCGCGATAAATCCGACATGGCCTATATACGGGTATAATTACAAGTGGAACCAGGGGCTCGTGACAAGAGACGCTTCCTTACAACCAAAAAATACTTTTTTGCAAAAATGTTAAGTATATTTATGTATGCAAATATACAAATAAGTTTTTACAAGAAGTTCAAAAACTAAGCGTCTTCAAAAACTTGCCTGTAGAAATAACAGAATGTGGACAAAGAACAATGTCGACAATGGCTAGAAATTGTCAAACCGCTAAAGATTTCTTATTGAACAGCACAGAAATCCACAAGAGAAGGCACCTTGCTTGAGAAAAGACAGACACTAATGGAAATCTTAGAGTGTAAACATTCACACGACATAAGCCAAGCTTTCTCGCCATCCCCTCGCTCCTTCCTTTTCCTCTGGTATCTGGAATTTGCACCAAAACTTTTGTGACATTATTATGCAAGGATTATTCAGCACTGGAGTGTGTTCTTTTCACCGTTGCAGACACAAACATTTGAGTGAACAAATGGGCAAAAATTCTCCAGGTGAGTTCGACTACCATGCGGTTGAGCGGGTGACGAGGCTTGAAATCTTGTGACACCCGCTCAATGCGGGTGAGTTGACAGCTCTGTGAGCACAATTGTGGAGCACTTTTCTGTCAAATCCATTACTATAGTGAAGTTTAAAAGTTAACAAAAATTTTTGTTTAAAATAATTCAAATGACTGATCCTCAAAATCTTGTCACCGTCTGAAGTAAATTCTTACGCACCCTGAAGCAGCTTGAAAACCCCTGCAATTTATTTTATTGCATTTGACAAAGTGGGAAAAAAATTGGTGCTTACCTCTTGTGTTAAAAGCGAAAAAACAAAAAACTTTTTTGGGAAGAGCAACACTTTTTCGAATACATTCGCCAAACGGCCTCAAAATGGCGTAAAAACCGAAGCAAAACACAATAAGACAAGTGAAAGTTATTCCAAACTAGGAAGTAATTTGCATGATTTTAGAAATTCAGACTGCGGAGCATTTCTTGCTCATTCTGTATTATTAAGTTAAAGATCAGAGCGCGGTAAAGTTTGAACAAAAAATTTGCTTTCGAGCCCGCGAACCTCAGCTTGTTCTTGAGTTTTAGGCAACCTGAGCAGACCTCATTGTTCTTGTAAAGTTGCAAGCGTGCAATCTCCATTACTCCTGAGTAACAAAGACAATAGAAAACAGTCGCGGCAGGTACCGAACTATGATAGCAGGTCTTATCATTACTATTATTGTAGAATCTACGCTAAAACTATAAAACCCGAAGTTCTTGATTACAATAAAGCACACGCGAGAGAAAAGTTTTTTTCTCAACACACAATGTAAATGTTTTATGAAGTTGGTGGCTTTGCCCCATAAGCAGTCACGTGGAGTTGGTTTTGTATTGAAACTAACTTAACACATTTTACCTAAACTTAAAGCTCTTTCGTTTAATGCCATTTGATGCCAATATGATTGCGAGATACAAAGCAATATTGGTTCTTTTGCTTGTTTGTTGGTTCCAAGCAAATTCTAAAGCCTTGGTGGAGCCGGTGGAGCCGGCTGAGTCTTCAAACAGCGACGGCTCTTGCACGCACGGCCATTGTGAAGCTGACCCGCGGCCGTGTCCCGATCAACTTTTTCGATGGAATCCTGTAAAGGTATGTTGTTAGAGCTAAAAACAAAGACAACTAAAGTTTCGACGAAACCGTTTTGACTACAACTAAAGGTTGCAAGAGAAAATTCGCTTATAACGGAAACAACATTTATTAAGGTGTAAATGACGTACTAAGTACGTTGTGTAACTGAACTATACTGAACCAGCCTGACAAGATAACACATAATAATCACTTTTTGGTTAGTGTGGAAGGCTGCATGGTGAATAAATACTCCAGTTTAAGAAATCAAGTTTATTTACGAAAGCAAAAAAGTTTAAAGAAAAACAGCCAAAATGACTGAAATTCTCCATGAACTGGACAGTTTAATGCTGTCTATACGACTAGACTGCAACGATTTGCATTTTTGATAGGAAATCTTACTTTGTATCCTTGAATACAGAAACATAAAGGGCAAGATATCGATTTTTTTTTGCTATTTTCCAGTCTGTGAGTGTCTAGATCTTAGCCTGATCCTTGAAAGGCCGCTTGAGATTTTCCAACCATTCAGTCTGTTTATAGTGCAGCCTAGCCGTAATCCGTTTGTCTTGCTTTCTTTCTGTCTTTTTTTCTATCTCTTTCCATTTCCTTCTCAGTTTTTACAAGTAACATTTCTTTATTATACCATATTGCACAAACAAAACAGGTTGGCTACACGAGGGAGATCAAGATCAAGAATGAAGCAATGGAAACCAAGACATACAAAATGATAACACGGGCTACCCGACCGCCATTATTTGGTTAGCAAAATGAAACGCCAATTAACTCTAATTTAGAACGATAAAGCAGATTTTTCCCGATTCCTTGCTTCTTATTTTTAAGCGTTTGATGAAAGGCAAGATGATGCAAGTACTTGTAAATCTTTTAGATTTTGTAACCGTCGAATTGACAATTTCGAAAGATCGTTCGTTTCTACTTTGTTTTTAGTTGCAGCCAACCAGTCATACGAAAAGACAAGTTTTTATTGGTAAGGTGCTATTCCCGGGAGAGAGGGGGGGGGGAGGGGGAGAGGAGAGGGGAATAGGCTAAGGCTTGAAATCGACAATTTGGTATTTTTATGGGTTTTCGGATAAAATTCAAGATATTATTAGAAAAGCAGTATTTTTAAGTGGTACAAAAACAAAAAGGGTGTGTTTTTCTTTGCAGTTTTCTCCGTTCTTTTTCAAAATCGATTTTATGTTTTAGGGTCCAAAGTTTTCACGCCTTACTATTTTTAGGGTATTATTTCAAGCGGTTTCCCGACAAGCATACCCTTTTTACCCTAAAGTACAACCCTCTAGATGCTGTTACACGACGCGTACGCAATTTTTACGTGTAGGTTGTTATGTATCGCAACGTCAGTGTGAGACAAGTCTCACGAGTCATTACAAAAGCTAATATTGTTGCGACGCTAGTTGAAGCCGTGATAAATTTTTGTGCACACTCAAGGTTGTTGTTTGAAGAAAGTTTGGAAAATGTTCTGTATTTCTAGAGATTTCGGACCAACAATGCTTTTAGACCAAAAACATACTTTTATGCTATACAACTTCAGCCAGAACTTTATTGCTTATGTGTTCGGATATTTTGTTTTTTATAAAGAAATCCCGGAGTTTCTAACGGACGAGGAATGCAGTCATATTGTCAACTTGGCAGAGGATATTGGAATGTCGAAAAGCGACGTTCATTTTGATCCAAATCAAAAGAAACACGATGACATGTTACGTTCAATGGAAGGTAAGAAGTACTAACGTTACATATAATAGGGGCTTAAAGCATTATAAAATCATTTTGTATTTATTTATTTAGTTTCACTACTCTTCGGTAGTCGGAGAACCAAACAGGTTTTACAACCCAATCATTGATCTTTTTTTTTTTATTTTTATTATTATTATTTTATTTATTATTATTTTATTTATTTATTTATTTTATTATTATTATTTTGTTTTTAATGTAATATTTTCATAATGGGAAAATAGGATAAGTTATAAGAGTTGGGGTAGATCGTAGTATTTCAAGTTTTAACATTAAGTAGAGTAGTTTTTGTAGAGGAAGAGCCAATCACTGGAGTCTACAATAAACCATTATTATTATTATTATTATTATTATTATTATTATTATAAATTAATCCTTAATTTTACTCTGCCTCATGTGATTACCTATATATATATATATCATGCATGTTCATGGAACTTAATTTGTTAGAAAGGGTTTTGAAAAAGAAGAATAATATCGTTAATTTCATTGAAGTGACTCTTTTGGTTGCCGAGATATCCAGGTTTGTCAAATCTGCAAGTTACAAAAGTTGTGACGTAACATCGTTAAATCCGTTAAATCCTCTTAGAGAAATTTAAAAAACAGTAAAATATGATGGAAAAAGTGGCAGGGACCAAAATTTGGTGTCCGTTTTATAGAGGTGCCCGTCTTATCTGGGCGATTATCTGTGGTTTGAAGAGTTTGACTGTATTTATCGAACTAATCAATTTTTTGTTAAGGACAACTTTGTGGTAATCTCTCCAACACCTGATTTGGTTTTGTTAATTATTATTTTGTAGGATGGAGATCAGAGCTGGTTGTTTACTCTGGTGCAATCGCTGATGACCATACAGACATTCTATGGTTCTATACTCAACACCTATGCCGTTGGCTCGTGTGCTAAGGTAAATGGAGTTTAATAACAGTACAATACTTATGAGCAAGAGTCACCTCTACAAAGGGGATAAGGACTCTAACGGTGTAGGATTGTCTTGCACTTTTCTGACATCCAAAGCAGTCAGAGTACTTTGGGTTAGATGGACAAAGCTCTCACGAATTGACACGTTTTCACCATAGCTAAAAGGGGGACTGTGTTAAGAGTAATTCTTTTAATGATTTATGACGATGCTAACTGCGTAAGAATCTTAACGAATCCCACGACACTTTTCTGACATCCCAAGCAGTGGAGGACTTTGGGTTGGGGAAATAGCTCTTACCAAACGACATGCTGACACCAGAGCAGAAAGCGAGACTGTGTTAAAAGTAGTTCCTTTAGGGATTGATGACGACGCTAACTGTATATGGGTCTTAATGTAACCTGTAACACTTTTCTGACATCCAAAGCAGTAACGTATTCTGGGTTTGGCAGACATAGCTCTCACGAAACGTGTACGGCATGCAGACACCAGACCTATACGTGGGACTGTATTAAGAGTATTTCCTTTAGGAATTTTTTATGACACTAGTTGTGTAAGGGTCTTGCAAAGCCTGTGACACTTATGACATCCCAAGTAGTAGAGTACTTCGGATTTGGCAGGCATAGCTCTCACGAAACGTGTAACGGCATGCTGGTACCAGAGCTATAAGCGAAACTGTGTTAAGAGTAATTCCTTTATAGACTTATTACGACGTTAACTATGTAAGGGTTTTAATGAAGCCTGTAACACTTCTGACATCCCAAGAAGTGGAGTGCTTTGGATTAGGTAAACTGCCAACAAATGCCCTCTACGAAACGTGTAACGGCATGCTGACACCAGAGCTATAAGCGGGCTGTGTTAAGAGTAATTCCTTTGAAGATTTATGACGACGTTAACTGTGTAAAGGTCTTAATGAAGCCTGTAACATTTTTCTGACATCCTGAGCAGTAGCGTATTTTGGGTTTGGTAGACATAGCTCTCACCAAACGGGGAACAGCATGCTGAAATCATACCTATAAGTGGGACTTTGTTAAGAGTAATTCTTTAGGGATTGATGACGACACTTACTGTGTAAGGGTTTTAACGTAATTTTTAACACTTTTCTGACACCCCAAACAGTAGTGTTATCTGGGTAAGGTAGACATATATAGCTCTTACGAAATGACATGCTGACACCAGACCTATAAGTGGGACTGTGTTAAGAGTAATTCCTTTTGGGAGTTAAGACGACTCTAACTGCGTCAGGGTCTTATCGAAACCTGTAACACTTTTCTGACATCCCAAGCAGTATAGTGCTTTGGATTAGGTGGACTACCAACAAATGCACTCTTCACGAAACATGTAAGAAAATGTGTAAACAAGAGACAGAGGAACCGTAAGTTTTTAAAGTGTGCTTTTATAAATGGTTGAGAAGAGTCGATAGGCTGGTGCAGCTGCTTGAAAAGAATCTGATAACCCTTCAAGACATCAGTTAGGCGCCATTCTGCCTATGGAATCTTTAATCTTAAAATTAGCTCAAACATCTGTAAAACGCTAGGCCTTCGTGTCTTAGAACTAGGGTACTAACGACATTAAACGGCAGGCCTAGTCTGTTGATTTTCAACAAAGGTTCTTATGGGAATCCACAACACTTCCCAAAAAGAGCAAGATGATCTGAACAGATGTTGTGGTCCCATTCTATAATCATCAGTAGAATGTTTGTGGGTTGAGTGGAAATTGACTTGGTACAATACTAACTAAGCTGGCCTTCCCTCTTTTTAAACACTATTACAATACTTATTCGGTTAAATGATTGTCATCATTTAAGATGGTGCTGGAGATGATGCAAGAGATGATGACAGACGAAAAGCAATATACACCACTTGATGGGCCAGCGGTTTCCACTATGATACTTATTGACAGAGGTATTTAAAGCTGTGTTTGTGTGGAGATTTAGTGTCAGGTACTTGGTTCCCGTGTGCGTGAAGTTGAACTGGGAGTTTACCCGTGGCGTGTTATTTACGCATCAATGAACCATGGGCACTGCTGTTTAAACCTATAAATCTAAAATCACCACAGGCTTCCCAAACGTAAAATTCTATTCTACGATCAAACCTTAGTGTGACGGACTTCATGTAATTATTGTTAGCTAATACAAAAGTAACAGCTGCAGTTCAAAACAATGAATGGGAAATTCATTTGAATCTCTAAATACGTGAAACTGGCCACTACCTAGTTTGGAATAAACTTCACTTACTTCGAATGTGTTGTCTTCTTGTGTTTTGTTCCGGTTTTTGTGCCATTTTGAGGCCATTTGGTCAGGGCATTCAAAGACACCTTCTAGTATATCTACCAAACGGCCTCAAAATGGCACAAGAAACGAAAAAAAAACACAAGAAGACATCAGCCATCAGCATTTGTGTGACTACCAAAGGTGACTGGTCGAAAAAAACCCAAATAATCACCAATGACGTTCCAACGTCTTTAAACGTTGCTGTTTGGATCTCCATTCGGAGAATTGATAACATGGGATTCAGAGGGCCGAGAGGGGTTGGGGAGCAAGATAGAGTCCCTTCATTTCTCGCTCCCAGACCTCTGGTACCCAGGTTAGGATATTGATGACTTTTTTTTTTAAATAACAAATTTTTGGTTTTGAGATTTTATCCGTAAAGGGGTTAACAGTCAAAGGATCTTGATAGAAAGTAATAACGAATTCAAGATTACCATTGATGTTCAGAAAAATTGCAATAATAGAATCATGAAACGATAGTTTGCAAATGTCAACATGTTTCATCCTACGAGTTTCGTTTTATCCACAGATGTGGATTTTATTACACCTTTGTGTTCCCAAGTCACGTATCAGGGTTTGCTAGATGACACCTTTGGCATACGAAGTGGTAAGATTCCTTTCCTAGATCCATCAAAGGTGCAGTTCATAGATTGGTGCTATATTTCGGCAATGTTACATTGTCATGCTCAAGCTGGATTTACAGTTTCTAAATAAGTGCAAAATTCTAAGAACTCGATTTTGTCACCTTGTTTATAATATAACCTTGTATCTTTCAATGCTATCGCAAGCACAAATGTTACAATGTAATATTTCTGAAATATAGAACAGTATATCAGTATCTGATAATCTAGAATCATATTTTGATTTAATCAAGATGTCTATTTTAGGAATTTGTTTTGTGCTCACGTCACTAAAAATTGACACCTGACTGAGGTCCTAGGCGTGAACCTATAAACTTTATACTATATCAACTTCCTATAACCCTATGATCCTTTATGGTAAACTTCATGTAAACTTGCTGTTTTAAATTTGGGAGAGTATTCCTCCATCCGAAATGTGGTTATTTAGTTCAAGCCGAAGAAGAATTCTAATAATGTTATGATTATGTGTTCCACTAATTGTTAAACTCTTGGAAACCCTGATAAACCTTGATTTAGCTTCAATTGGAAGTTACGGAAATTCTCTGTTACACCGGCGCTGCAGTGCGATTGTCCAGGTTATTCAGAAGGTACTTTGGTTATCAGAACTTCTGTAATAAATCATGTGCACAGTTGTTTTGAAATTTGACTAACAAATGTCGTTCATTGCTGTCTGTCGGTTGTAGAAATAGCAGTAGTTTCGTTGCCATTTTTCTTAATTTGTGTCTACACACTCACCGATTACAATACTTTACAATACTTATTACTTTTACAATATTAGTATTTTTTTGTTCTTAAAGGCTTCATTGAGTTCGGTCCAGAAGTGACGGGCAAAGACCAGTCAGCGAAACTACTGTTGAATGCTAAAGATCAGGCAAGTAGATAGTTCGAGTGTACTGTTACCTGATCACCATAGTTGGTAGGAGTCAGTGTGCCTTGAGAAGGCCCAGTTCCGATTCCCCGCGGCACTTTCGTTACGGTCTTAAAATAATTGAAGATACTGATTTGCTGTAACATCGTGAAATGGTTAGACCTTTTTAAGGATGTTTTGTTGGGTTTTGAAGCTTGGTAGGTTTCCCGACTTCTCCAGAGTCGGTTTTGGAAGGTGAGAAGAGTTTGGAGGAAGTGGTACTTTGAAAGAAAAACAAAAGAATCGAAAAGGAGGAAACGAAAGGCGAAGGTTGGAGGAAAGGTGAGATAGTGAAAAAATAATAAGAGAACGGAAAAAGAGAAATATCTTTTGCGATCTCAACTTAATCCAATGTCACCAAGACGGTATGGAGTTTTTCAGTGGAATAGATGTCAACATAGGTGATTAATGGAAGCAGATTGTGAAGTGCGGCAAATGGAAGTATAGGCTG
>JAOBRD020092883.1:0-10285 GCA_027575215.2 Hydrozoanthus sils | reverse complement strand
AGGGGGGAGTGGAAGTACTCAGATTCTTGCAATATTCCAACATATTCAAGAGCAGAAAACTTAACGTACTGCAAAAACCGCAAGTTCTTGCACAGTGCTCCCTCATGTAGTTTCTCTTCTTGTACTCTCCATTGGCCCTTTTGTTTTCAGCTTGGCACCAGCCTTCACTCTGTTTAAGTCCGCAATCATTCAGGATTGTCTCCATGTCTATGCATAGCTTCACTGTAATGTTAAAATGATCAGTATATTATTTTGAGTCTCCGCTTTTCAACGTATAAGGAAAAAACGACAAAACAGGCGAAATGGGTTTACTTACTGCCACATCCTTTTTTGTTTTCACCATCTGCTTCTGGGCCGGAAGGGTCCCCATCACGGCAACAACCATATTGACTCATGGTGCAGTCAAACAATGCTGCAGTTGTTTAAGTACGTGCCCAAGGCATGATGGGAGAAAATGATAGAAGTGAGACAGTAGCAGAAAAAGGGGAATCGTATACTGAATGCTAATCAAAGTCGTTACCACACACAAGATCAAAGGCATAGAAAGACAAAGAGAAAAATAGAAACAGAAAATAAGGAAAAGAAAAAGACCGATCAAAGATCGAAGGCAGACAAATCAAAATAATAATTGAGAAAAAGAAAAAATGACGATAAAAAGGAAAAAGTAGAAAAAGATAAAAGGACAAAGGGAAACAGAAGGCAGAAGAATGAAGACGAAAATGAAAGGGAAAGCAAAAATAGAGAAAAGGACAAAGCCGAGTGCAGAAAGGTAGAGACAAAGACATAGGGGGAAGTGGAGAAGACACTGGATCAATTTACGGCCTGACTCTGAACGCGCAGGCCCTTTGGAGCTTTGCCCCGCCCGCTTCATTAAAACAGTTATAACAATTTCAGCCATACATAGTTGTAGCCAATTTGACACAGCTACAGCTGCTGCAACTATCAATCAGGAGTCGAATAAAAGAACACTTGGCAGTACTGACTAAAGCTAAATACAACAAAGCGAACAGGAAAAAAGAAAGACACGGAAGAAAAGAAAGGAAAAAAGGACATTAAATTTGTGTCCAATTTTAACTTACTGTGCAATGATAACACCACCGGGACGATGGAAAATGTAAAAACAAGCAAAAGAAACTTTGAACATTTTTGGTGTTTCTTGGTTCAGTCAGAAGTAACTGGCTATCTGAAAGAAAATAGTACAACACTTTCTTAAGAAACAACAAAATAAACTGTCGAAATAATATTCAAGACACAATCACGCTCGAAAGCGGCTAAGTTGTAATACACGCTATTTTGTATAAACAAAACTTTTATAAGAGCAACGAGGCTCAAACTGGTCGGGATTTAAGAACAAATTAACAAGCATAGGCTGGGGCTCGATATCTAACTATTTTTCAACTTTAGCGAGCTTTGATTTTTAACTTAATATTTAATATAGAATGAATAAAAAAAAATGATTCGCAGTCAGTTAATGCTTCAATTAAACTAAACGCTGTACACGTACTACACTTATAGACTTGCCTTGAAGTTATTACTTCCTTACAATGTATAAGTGCATTGCAATACCTTAGGCTTAGTTTCATTCGATTTCAACCAGTACACATTTAAGAGCAATTTGAGGCTCAAGTAGTTAAAAAAATTTCGAACAGTGAACAAATTTACTGGGTAAAAAAGACGACGTATAGCGGTGAAAACTGTTATAGCAATGTCGTTACAAATTATCAACAACCAGAATTAAGACGAGAAGGAACATAAAATATTTGCTGGGTTTTAGTGACCAGGTTTTAGAAAATCATTCAGCTTAGCTTGATTCAGAGAGATTTTCATTTAGGTGTATAAATGGGCAGAGCTCTGCCCTTCCTTCTCTAAAAACGTAAAACTGACTTAAACAAAGTGAATACTCAAACTGACAAAGAAGCTTTTCTATTTTGAGCGCGATCATTCCTACAGCATGGGTTCCTAAATTTACCAGAAAAAACTTGTGTAATTCAGTGTGCACTCTATATACCTGAATGTCGTCGAAAGTGTCTAACTTTGCGTCTCTATGTACCGTATGTCTTCAGACCGTCTTCTCTGAACATCCAAGAGTTCTGGTTGTTAGTGCAAAGAACGACCTGTATTTATATCAGTCCTAGTGAGTGATCATGTTTTGCAAAATGATCGAGATGCATATATATAATTGACTTACTACAAAAAACAATAATGTTTGTTTCGCCTTCTTATTGTTATCTGTTTACTAAGCGGCAAAGCGTTAAGTATCCGCAAAGTAGTTCTTTATTTGGATATACTGGACCGTTAGAAGCCACAAAAATGGCCACTTAAAATTATAATATTGCACCGCGTGATGGTAAGCTTGTGTAGAAAACAAAACGGTTTTAATGACTGCAACGCATAATTTTTCGAGGGAGGAGATAGGTTTCTTGTAATTTGTTTGAGAAATTTGAAGTGAATAATTTTATAATTGATAGAAAAACGTCACATTGTCCCCAAAACCAAAGCTGCACTTAGTTAAGTCAGGTCAGGAGGAAAGATTTGCCATTTGGTGATTGTATACTCAATATTCTTTTCGTGCATTCAGTCTACTAGTAACTCTTCTCAACTTCCTCACTATCTATCGACATCGACAGTGAATACAGAGCTCCTAACTTGAGCAACGTTAAAAAATGAGAACAAAAAAAACTTATTCCACTTTGATCTATTTTATTCGAGTGACCAACGTTAGTCACACCATAAAATCGGTTTGGACTTCATTTATTTCAAAAAGCCCGCGTAAAAATCAAACCGTAAATACGAAGCATTTTTGATGAATTGTTTTCCAACATGAATATTTTGTACCTGCTTTATCAACCGATATCAGATAAGAGGTGTGGTGACATGAAGTCTTCAGTGCATGCGTTATTTTTGGTCCCATGGCGACATTAGCTAATTTATATGTGAACTGAATATATATAGAAAAAAAAACGTTGGTGTTGACAATTTGGTTTAAGTGGAGGACCTATCCCCTGAAGGCCGTTTTCATTTTTGGCGACTAGCTCAGTTATGATTTTTATTAATAGCGTCCATACTTTGAAATTTAGAAATCCTACTACCACATCACAGACTGAATAAAAAGGAAGACTCTGGAATTACATTTCTTCGGTGAGTTTTAAGGGAGGAGTTTTATTATTAGTAGTTACTAACCGATATCGCGGAGATAAGATGTGTGGTTGAAATTAAGTCTTCAAGTGCGTGCATGATCTTTGGCCCTTATCAACTACTTAAGATGTGAACCGGAAAAGTACTTGAAAAAACCCGTTGGTGTTGACAAATTTAAGAGGACTCTCTGACCTGAAAGCCATTTTGATATTTGGCAACTTTTAGTGATGTTTTTGATGCTATCAGTATTCATACTTTGAAATTTAATATTTCAACTACCACATCACAGACTGAATGAAAACACAAACGGAAGGTTCTGGCACAAGTTTTTTTTCAATGAGTGTTAAGGCAGGGCATAGGTTTTGTAATTGTGATTTTATTTAAATTTGAGTTTAATGAATTTTCAAGGTTTAAATTTGAAAAAGGATTTTGAGGTTAATGCCTCATAGAAAATTGTCAAACTGTCCCCAAATCAAAGCTGCACTTCTGCCTGGTCAGGAGAGACGGTTTGGTGATTATACTCATTCAGTATCATCTGCTTTGAATTACCTCACTATCCACCAACTGAGTCAACTGAAATCTATGGTAGACAGAGAACTCCTAACTTGAGCATGAGAACAAAAACTTTTATTTTATCTATTTGATTCGAGTGACCAACATTCACAGCAAAGTTTGGGACTTACATCATTTAATTTCAACTATATTTCAAAAAGCCCGCGAAGAAATCGAACCGTAAATACGAAGCAATTTTGGCGGGTGACTAAATTGTTCCGCAACGTATATTTTTTGTATCTGCTTTACCAACCAATATCAGATTGAAGAGTTGTTGTGACACTAAGTATTCAATCGTATGATCTACGGTCTTAATTATTAACTGACTTTAGATACAAACTAAATATAAAAAAACCGTTGGTGTTGACAAGTTGTTTTAAGAGGATTTTCTACCTGAAGGCCGTTTTTCATTTTTGACAACTTTTAGTGATATTTTTTATGCTACATGCGTCAATACTTTGCATGATGAAAATCCGTCTACAATATCACAGACTGAATAAAAAGGAAGGCTCTAGAATAAAATTTTTTGATGAGTTTTATTGGAGGAGATAGGTTTTGTAATTAATTTGGTAGTTTGTTAGAAGAAATTTGAGTTTTTCTTATTCTAAGAGATGTTTAAAAAAGAACTTGAAGTGAATATTCGATATAAAACGCCAAACAGTCCCAAACCCAAAGCTACGCTTGCGTCTGGACAGGAAGAAACGGTTTAGCGATTGCTCTCACTATGTTCTTTCAACTCCCCCACTATCTAGGGTGGACAGAGAACTCCTAATTTGAACAATGTTAAGAAATGAAAACAACAAACTTTATTTTAGTTATTTTATTCGAGTGACCCACGTTCGCACCATTATGTTTCCGACTTACATCATTTCAACTATTTCAAAAAGCCCGCATGGAAATCAAACCGTAAATACGACTTCAACAGTTTTACTTTGGTAATTTGTTCTACAACGCATATTTTTTTGTATTTCGGCTTTATCAACCAATATCAGATAAGAGATGTGGTGACATTATGTCTCGAAGTGCGTGGTCTTTGGTCTTGTAAGTACTTTATATAGATACTAAACTAAGTATAGAAAAAACCGTTGGTGTTGGCAAGTTGGTTTAAGAGGACTGTCTGCCTGAAGGTCGTTTTCATTTTTGGCGGTTTTTAGTGATATTTTTTATGCTATACCATGCAACGTCTTTATTTTGAAATTTTAAAAATTTAATCAGTAATACCACAAGTATCACAGACTAAAGCTAGGAAAAGCTTAGGAAGGCTCTGAAATAAGTTTTTTTGAAAGAGTTTTAAGGGAGAAGATTAAGGTTTTGTAATTTGCATTTTATAAGAGAATTCGAATTTTTGAGAGAGGCTTGAAAGGAGTTTTGAGGTAAATATTTGATAGAAAAACGCCAAAATGACCACCTCAAACAAATGCAGACTTATCAGTGTGTGTTTCCGTTAAGTTGAGCTCTTTTGCGGATGTCAGTAACTCACACAGAATTCTCCGGTATTACATATGCTCTTTAGATAACAGTAAAAGATCGATCGTTGCTTTCGGTTGTGGGTTCATATACAGAGCTGGGCGAAATCAGGCTGGAGATTTATGGGAGTCAGTTTTAAGGTTTTGGGGGATGGGGGTGCAAGGGCGACCGGCTTTGTAAGCCTGTGCCTCAAACCAAAGCGACACTTATGTCTGGTTGATGATTATACTCAATATTCTTCTCGTTCGACTTATTTCATTTCACTATCCACCGAAATCTAGGATAGAGAGCTCCCTAACATACTAGAACAATGTTAAGAAATGACAACATACAACTTTATTTCACTTTATTTTGATCATTTGGTTCGAATGACCAACTTTTCACATCATAGATCTTGTCGAGTTTCCAACTTTTCAACTATTTCAAATAGCCCGCCGTAGTTATTAGGAAACAGTTCTGCAACATTTTAAGTCCTCGATAGCAAGTGTGTGGAATTATTTTAGACGTCGACTAAGTACTTGAAAAAAAACCGTTTCTGTTTCCAATTTGGTTTAAGCGGACTCCCTACCTGAAGGCTAAAGGCCATTTTCGCTTTTGGCGATTTTAGATGATATGTTTTATGCTATCAGTGTTCATATTTTGGAATTTTAAAAACTCGACTACCACATCACAAAATGAATGAAAAAGAAAGCCCTGGAATATATTCAGGTTTTTGTGATGTTATTAGAGAGGAGATAAGTTTTATAATTGGTAATTACCAACCGATATTAGATAAGAGTTTTAATTACTTTATACTGATATAAACTAAATATAGAAAAAACCGTTGGTGTTGACATTTGGTTAAAGAGGACTGTCTACCTGAAGGCTTATTCATTTTTATAATTTGTCGACTTACAGTGCACATCTCCACTTGAACGGGCCGTTTTCATTTTTGGCGAATTTTAGTGATATTTTTGATCATCGGCGCCCGGCATACTTTTAGATTTTAAAATCTTTAAAAATCTGTCTACCACATCGTTCAAAGGAAAAGAAAGGCTCTGGAATATTTTCAGATATTTTTAGGAGATTGAGGAGAAAGTTTTGTATAATCGGTAATCACCTACCGATATTGATAACATAAGACAATAATCAATGCAAGAAATGCTCGATACTTTGTCTTATTAATTGCTTTAGACGTGAACTTAGTATAGGAAAAACCCGTTGGTTAATTACTTTCAATTAAGTACCTCTAAGTATCGTACAAACAGTTGGTGTTGACAAGTTTGTTTTTTAAAACAGCGTTAAGAAATAAGATCAAGAAACTAATTCGAGAGAGATCGACTACGCATTATCAAGTTGGGACTTACAGTATTCTAAAAACACTTTAAAGTTACAACAGGAAATAAATGATGCATTAACTTGGATCTAACACTAGCTCTAATTGATCAATTTAAACGAAACGGCGGGCTACTCCTGCTTCAAACCGACGTTTATTGTATGAATAATATTTGAGTGACGGGCCTACACAGCTAACTTCACTTACACCATTATTTTTTGGTGGTTTGCCGGCTACTCCCATACTTTGTTTTTCTTAGTGACTACGTTGTGTAATCTTTTTTTTACTAACGTTTTTCAGTTACTGGGCTCGTTTAGTGGGTGGATCCTCCTAGGTTTTGGGAGTGGAAGCGGAATAATGAATAACAATGAAAAAATTGAATTGATTAAAGACTGATAATGGAGTGCTTGCCCGTTTTAGGAACTAACGCATAATCAAAAATTTGAAAGTGAATAATGCGATAAAGGGATAAATAATAGATTGAGAAAGATTGAGAGCTAATTGAGAACGCAACGATAAAAACTGACTCGATGAAACCGGGGCAAATGAAAAATACGTGTGTGATCGTGAGCCGGGCCGTTTCAGGAAATTCCCGCCAAAAACTAGTAAAGAGCGCGCGCGCGAGTGTGGGCTCTACTCGCCTTTTTTCCCGCCAAGCAAGAGTTTCAACGTCTGTATAAGAATTGTCACTGCACTCGATACTGCACTCATAATTTGGGTCAGAAGAAGTTTGTCGTGAGAAGAGGTTAATTGTGAGAAGAAGTTGGTTTTGAGAAGATGTTGGTTGGGAGAAAAAGTCGATTGTGAAAAGAAGTTGGTTGTGCGAAGTTATTGTTGTGACGCTAAGAAGTTGGTTGTGAGTAGAAGTTTCTTGTACGTGCCAGAAGAAATTAAAGAAATTGGTTGTGCAAAGTTACTGTGACAAGAAGTTGGTTGTGAGCAGAAGTTGGCTGTCAGAGACAAAAAAAGTGAGTTTTACAATGCCAATGGGAAAGAAACGCGACAGAAAAAAAAAACAAAAAAAAGCAGGGGCACAGTCTTCAAAGACAACTGAATCAAGACACAAACATAAAAATGAAAGGTAAAATGAGTGTTTTTATCATGATTTTGAGTTTCACCATTGAAGTCCTTGTTACAAAATGCATTACTGTAGAAGCATAAGTTCAACGAGCCTGACGTGTAAATATTTTATGTCTAGCGTTGTTTCAATATAGATAGCACTACTTGTTATGGTAGCAGCAGCAGTAGTTCAAACAAATTTGTCACAGCTCATTTAGTACAAATAGTTTTAACGCAGTTAGTCCAACTGGCTGATACTGTACTGAATAACACTGTCTGGTGGCTATACTTGGTGTAACTTTAACATAATATTAACCTTTAAGTCCGGCGTTTCAGGTCACACAAAGGTACCAGAACCTTAGACGTAGTGATAGTTATAAATACATAGTTTAAGATGTGTAGTGCATTGCATTTAGTTTAACAAGTTTTCACGTTCAATGAAATATTTTTCATTACGAGTTGCATTGCATGTAGTGGCAAAGTTAATTGTTTCGGCATGGTAACGATGTAACCAGTTCTTAAACCACCTGTGGCGTCGACATGAAATATTTTCTAACGTCAGTGGATAGACTTTTCTAAATAAGGAATAGGGGTGATTTTTTTTGTCAAATCTGTGATGGTTCTCGAGATATTATCGTTTAATGTTTTCAACTAATGACGTCAGTTACTGAATAAGAAAATTTTCAATTTTTTAAAATCTGCTGCCAATCTTTAACCTTTGCATGAATTTAAGCCAAACTTTGACTGATGATATATCTCGAGGTATTCTTCAGATAGTTACTTATTTTCGTCCAAGAGTTAAGAATTTGCAGCAGATTTCAAAAAATTGAAAATCTGGCTGCCCAACAACCGACGTCATTAGGTGAAAACAATGTTATTATCTCAAGATCCATAACAAATTTTGACAAAAAGTTTTTACCGCTGTTCCTCATTTAAAAAGGTCTATATATCCTTTGACGTAACAAAATATTCCATTTAAATGCGTATATGCATAAACGAGAAGCAGTTAATTATAACAAGAGAGTTCTTTAAAGCATATTATAACAACGAACACCTGATGACTGTGACTTCTGGGGGTTGGGAGGGGGGCGGACTCCCAGTTCTTGGGGCCGGGGATGCTCGTCGTACCTCTTAGGGGTAAAAATTCCACATATCGGTACCGCTTAGAGGGTCTGAATGGGGTTAACTGACAACTGACAAATGGCCAAAAATATTACTGACAACTGACAACTGACAAATAGTCGAAAAAAGAACTGACAACTGACATTTTTGTTGACAACTGATAATTGGCTTTACAGATTAACAGAGCGCTAGCAAACATTTTTGAAAATGCTTGGTAGCTTGTTTGACACTTTCGGAATACATACCAAAGGACAATCAACAAGAAAACAACGCTCGAGCAAGCAAACCAACGTTGCTAAAGACAACGTCATATGAATAAGCTCCCAGTATTTTTGAGAATGTAAATCTTGCAACACTTCTCACAACTCAAGTTGAGAATCTTCTTGCCGCGTCGCACTTCAAGCACGAGACTTTTAGTGTACTGCAATACGCACAAGACTTTGGAACTAATGTAAAAGAATCCCTAAAACGAACAACGTTCTGGCCAGGGAAGTATTTCACGTATGACAGATCCTACTACACTGCTCCGGGGTCCACCGTGCTACTGTCCGCAATATCTTTCATGGCTCCTTTGCCCGCTAAAAAAGTCGCACCTGAGACAGAAAGACAGGTGAAGGAGTGGCTGGAGAACTACCGGCCAGTGCGACGGGGAACTGTGCGCAGCGAAACTACGAAGGACAAAGCAGGTGCCCTTCCTCCGACAGAATATCAGATGGCACCCAAAGCAGCCATACCAGGTCAGTCCCTGGATTTCGATGGAGAGGCAGACGACGCATCTGACGACCAATTTCCCAACGAGAGAGACACAGGGAATGGAGCTCAAGTGCACAATCAACACAATGGTGCGAATAAAGCTACGAACGTTACTGCCCACGGTGTTGCTGACATTACATTTGTCAATGACTCGGAAATTGGAAGTGTGCAGTTAGACGAATACGAATCAGATTCAGACGACGAGGAAGTTGAATACCTTGGGTCTAATGACGAGTCTGAAGTTTCTCAAGAGGTGTTTCATCCAGTCAGCGTGACAAGATCAGGGCGACGCGTTCGAGCTTTTGTGCGTATTGTGTAAGGTATGTTTCAAAAACTCGTATTTCTAGGATCCTAAGCGGCCAAAAACGTTATAAACCATATATCTGTTTATAATTAATAACAATTTTACTGACAACTGACGAATAGCCGAAAAAAAATGACAACTGACAAATGGCCAAAAATTTTACAGACAACTGACATTTTGAATCCCCGATTCAGACCCTCCGCTTAGGGTACCAGAGACAACATTTTGACATTTCAATACGGGGAGGTACCTTTTACTTTTAGGGCTTCCTCAGAATCATACGAACAGATTTTTGGATTTTTAGTTGTTGTTTCAGAGAGTTTAAAAATCAGGCAAGTAACTGTGATTGGGTTTGTTTGGTGCATGTGTTTCAATTTAGGATCTCTATAAATGTCATGTTTTGGCCTATTTAATTGTCTAACATTAGATCTAGCAGCTTTGTTTCTTGTTTTATTCATGCTTTTGGGTATTACCCCTTCAAGGGTTTGAAATCGACCCGAGTCATACCCATGATTGGTACCTCTTAGGGGTTCCATCGAAAATTTCCGACGAGCATCCCCGTACCAAAATGTTGGGAG
>JAOBRD020092774.1:0-10285 GCA_027575215.2 Hydrozoanthus sils | reverse complement strand
CACCCTAATAAGCCCCCCCCCCCGTCTAGAAGGTCAAACTGAATAAATAAGCTCTCCGGGGGATGGAAATCATATAATTTAAAACATATATAAGATGTGTGGTTGAGTTGTTGAGTGAGGCTAGAGTTAAATGTATGTTTGAAGTACTTTATTGGGACCATTTGTTCATTTTGTCCAAACATGGAGGGGGTCAGGCTTTCAAGAAAAAAAGTTTTTCAAAAGGTTTTTGGGTCTAGGCTTGCAGAGATTCAATGAATTACACCTGCTAATTAGATTGCAGTTTCACTTAAAAATAATTTATTAGCTAAACACGTGCTACATAATCTGAACACTAGTGACCACAAAGTTATGCAGTACACTAACTGAATCCCCCTCCCCTCAAGCAAAATATTCTCATGTAAAAAAGTGTACCGCCTGATACCCCTTGATTTGTAGCAATTCTTACTTTAAGAATGTATTCTCTCCAATAAGGCTATAATTCTCTCCATGCTTCCTATTAAAAAAACACAATTTTTTTATCTTGTTTTACATTCAGTACTTTTCTGATAGCGGTGAGGGCCAGTCTTTTCACCTACAGCTTCATTTTCATCATTTTGATAGTGTTTTAAAGTAAAATACCTCACTTGTAGATTTCATACGAAACTACGTACATCCGGGATACGGGGGATATATTTTCTATAAACCTCACTAGTGAAGATGTCGCTTAAATCACCTCTTTCCTTTGTTTTATTGAATTTGCTTTATTTTGTTTTGTTTTTATTTTATTTTTCACTGAAACACATATATGTATTGTGCATACATTTAATAAAAAGAAAATTACATGTTGGCGTCAACGTATATATATATATATAGGAAATCTACCTCTGTGGAAAAAAGATTTCACTTGCTCGTTCGACGATCGCTTGTGAAATCTCTTTTTTCCACTTGAGGATATTAATTTTCATACATTCACCACACCATGTGCTGTTTAAATTCAATCTTTTTCTTAAAACTTTGCGGCTACAGAAAGAACTGGATTCCAAGAACTATATCAAAGACTCTAACACCTTCTTTGAGGAATCCAACGTGACGAAGTTCGAGGCGATTGCACCAGTAGGGCCTTTACTGAAGCCAGGGAGAGAATATTTGTTCAAGCTAATATGTGATGTGTTTGGAGACAAAAAATCGTCAGCAGCAGAGACAAGAGTCAGAACGCAAGCAAGAGGTAACCAAAATAAATTCTAGGGGGAGGGGGGGGGGAGAATTAACTTTCTGTGAACACTGATAAGACAAATTATGTTACCTTTCACCCCCTTTTAGGGACAAATATATGGAGTTCAATGCAAATTTACACCAAAAATCATGTTTGATTAAATGTGGTCTAACCATTTTTAAATCCGTCCATGAAGCACCCCTATCCACTTTTCAAGGGAGTTCCCCCCTCCCCCCGCCCCCAACCCATCAGCCCTTTCTCCCCAAGCCTCAAGCTTGAAATACTGTTATCAATCAAGAGTAAGGTGATTAAGCAAGAAAAAAAACATATCAAAGGGCTAATTAACTACATTTTTATGAGAATTACAACTTATAAGAACATTGAGGCTCAACTTGGCCAGAATTCAAGAAAAATTTAAGAACAGTTTGAGGTTTGTTCGCGATTGCTGATTCTTTAACTTAAATTTACTGAGCTTTGCTTTTTAACTTAACAATAAAGAATGACTACAAAATAATAATAATATATAATCTTTACAGAGAAAGCTCCCGTCACTCAGTGAGTGGTTTTCAAGGAGGTCCTCTAATAAAATAAAAATATAAACTGGCTAAAATATACAATATACAACTAGAACTAAACTATCTAATCTAATCTAAATTTAAAGATTAAAAGTTAATGAATTAAAAATAGTTTGTCTACACGAAAGTCAATAATGCAACTCAATAAAATAAATAAATAAATAAATAAATAAATAAAATAAAATAAAAAATAAAAAATAATAAAAATAAATAAATAAATAAATAAATAAATAAATAAACGAGAAATAAAATAAAAATAAATAAATAAATACAAATAATAAGATAAAGTAAAATAAATAAATAAAATAACAGTAATAATAATTATATTAATAATAATAATAATAACAACAACAACAAAATTTTTTATAATAATGAATAATTATAACAGTCTTTAGCTAAAATTAAACGTCTACTAAATATTTAAACAGTCGGTAATCAAAAATTGTCCTTGGCATTGGAGCCCTGAGTGTCCATGGCAGCGAATTCCAGTCTGTTATGGCTTTATAGTATGTTGCTCTTCTTCGCCATTCCGTTCTGGGTCGTACCAGCCGGGAAGATAGTTGTTTCTCGATTCCCAACGGTGATTAGCGATTTGCTTGAAGCAGTTGAAATGTTGCGGAATTTCACCCTTCATTGCATTCTGGACGAGCTTAACACGATGAGCAAATCGCCTTGATGACAATGGCATCCAGTTTAGCAACTCTAACGCTTCAGCTGAGGACATTTTCTTTTTAAGCTCAATTTTCTTTGCGAAACGGTTTTGGAAGGCCTGAAGTTGATCCATTTCAGCTTTTAAACCAGGTTGGTCCCCCACACAATATCGGCGTAGTCGAGATGTGGTAGTACAAGGCCAATGCAGCACATGACGAATTCGGTTAAACACCGTGAGACGGTGTCCAAGCTTGCGATACAAGCTTCGTAAGTGCACTTTCCAGCTCCATTTACCATCTGCTGTTACTCCCAAGTACTTGAAGGACCTCACTCGTTCAATGGACGCACCGCCCTCAGGTTGAAGTTGGAAGTCTTCAAAGCGAGAAAGCATGGTTTTATTGCCAGTGACCATCATCTTGGTTTTATTGACATTAAGTGTCAATCGGTTGTCCAAGTACCAATCTGACATCAAACTAAATTCACGTTGTAGGGCTGATTGAAGTTCAGGAAAAACAAGTACAGCGTCGTCTGCATATAGAATTAAGCTATTAAAAAAAGATTTGCCGTTTTTCTCATTTAATCATTCGTTAATTGCTTCAAATTATACGCTGTACACATATATAGTGCACTGAAGTATAGTAATAGTAAAATGTGTAGTAATATAATATCTGGATACTGGTACCGAGTTTTCTATATTTGGCAGACCTCGTGGTCTGGACTCGTTGTTGTTGTAGCGGCGGCCATCTTTTTGTGTCTCTTGTGAATTGTGTGCAAGGAAAAGTGAGCCCTAAAGTATTAAAGGTGAGCTCTACAAATTGGTAGCAGCGGTGGGTTGAAAAAAAAAGGATTCAGGGAAATCATGGCCTGTTCGGAGATCAGTGAAACACAGAGTGATAGTGCAGTTAGTTCGATAAATTCGGGATCTTTAAGCCATATGAATGACTTTATCGCCGCTATGGTGGTAGCTTTGAAAGAAAGCCATCGCCAGGTGAAGCAAAGTAGTTCAAGTGAGTCCAAAATTTCACCTCACGCTAAGGTACCAAAGTATTATACACCTGGGCAAAATTTCCGGTCGTGGCTCTCACAATTGAACCAATAACATTGAACTGGTTCGAATTCCTAGCTCAGAACGAAAAACCTTCCTTGTGACCCTGCTTGATCAGCAGGCATACGGGGCCGTGGAACTGCTCAGCCTACTCAGTGATTTAAATTTCCAGGAATTTACGGCCAAATTAACTGAAAAGATTTGACTCCACCAAAACTCGGGGTGATTATATACTCTTGTTTCGTGCCCGGAAGCAAAAATCAACAGAAAATTTTGAAAGCTTTTCTGATTCCCTGCTCGAATTGGCGGAGAATGCTTACCCGGACGCCTCTCTTGAGTTCAGGGCTGAGCTAGCACGGGACCAGTTCCTGGAAGGGATATCCACCTCAGATGAGGTAAGGGAAAAATTATGTATGCACCAGCCTACAACCCTCAATGAAGCTGTCAAAATAACACGACAACTTGAAAGTACCCGCCGAGCCTCAAGTAATGTAAAACCCTCACCCCAAAAGGAAAGTCTCAACCCCAGTGTTATACTTTGTCTGCCAATAATTCCGAATTCAGGGAAATAAAAAAACTTATTACCAAAATGAAAATGAGAATAGATGATTTGGAGAAACAAGTGAGACGTAATTTTGTTACCCGGGCGCCAGCAAGGGGAAGGGGGGAGAAGTAAGGAGTTTTTCCTGTGATTATATGGGGTCATTTCGCCCGAAATTCCCCCAAGCAGGCGGGAAACGAGAACAAGGGCCTATCGGGGGGCAGTCAGTCCCTTCAGTAGACAAGCTGGCCTCCACGCAGGGTACAAGGTTGGGACATGGTACAATTGAGCAATATGCCTTATATACATTAAGTGGTGTCTATGTCACTGGTCATAGATACCACAAATAGACTCCAATCATGTTAGATACTGGGGCTACAATTAGTATTTTGAGTGATGAAGTATGGAGAAGTGTGAAACTTACTGCCCTGAATACTTGGAACAATTAGACGCAACCCTAACTATGGCAGATGGGGAGAGTTTACGGTACAAGGCCATGCCCCAATTAAACTTCAACTTGGAAACTTAACTCTGGTTGTGCCTGTGACAATTGTGCAAGGTGTTTCTCAGCCTGTTGTTCTGGGATGAGACTTGTTCAGGGACCATGGGTGTAGAATTGCATATATGACACTGGTACATTCTTAGTTCAGGACACAGGCGTTCCCATTCATTTTCAAAAATGCCCACCTACCTTTTGCCGTGTTGTACTGGGGGAAAAATCCAGTTAAACCAGGTACAGAAGTTGTGGTTTCAGCAAATTTCGAGAATGGATATGAAAGAAATAATGGTACACCTGGCATTGTGGAGGACAAGCGGAGACTTGGCATAGATGGAGGTATACGCTTGGCCCGTTCTTTGACCGTTCCATTTGGAGATCTCATGACAGTTTGTCTCGCCATCTTTGCAGATGAGCCTATTACTCTGAAACCAGATAAAGTCTTTGAGTGCTTTCACACGCTACACCATGACTTTGGGTCAATAAATTTGTTTAGTGTGGCTGAGGGCATGACAAATGCACCAAAAGAGACTGACGAAATTGAAGTACCTGAACAAGAGACAAGTGACTTTAACCGGGACGATGAATTATCTGCTAACCAAATATCACAATTTTCGTTCCTTCTGGAAAAGTTTGGTGATTTGTTTGTTGAAAACGACCATTACTTGGGTAGGATAGGCTTCATGGAACACAAGATCGACACCGGTAATGCAACTTCAATCAAACAAGCAACCCGTCGTTTGCCACCACAGAGACGACATGTGGTACATGAACAACTGTCAGAGTTGCTGAAAACTGGACGAGTAAAAGAATCTGTTAGTCCTTGGAGTAGTTCTTTAGTTTTAGCAAAGAAACGAGATGGATCAAATCGCTATGCATCGATTACAGGAAAGTCAATGCTGTGACTGTCAAGGATGCTCGGCCCTTGCTGAAGACAGACGATATTCCTGAGTCACTCGAAGGTGCAACATGGTTCTCCTGTTTGGACATGGCCTCCGGGTACTGGCAAGTACCAGTTGCAAAAGAGAATAGACCCAAAACGGCATTTGTATGCTGCCTTGTGGAGTCACAAACGGTCTGGGACTTTTAAACATGTCATGAATCTTGCATTGAAAGGCCTAACATGGGAAATTTGCTTGTTTACCAGGATGACGTTATTATCTGGTCAGGCAATTTCAATGGACACCTTGCCTGTCTCCGGTTGGTCTTTGAGAGACTGAGAGGAAGAAATGCTCCTTTCTGAAACAAAGTGTTAATTTCTTGGGGCACGTGGTCTCGGCGAAAGTAATCGTGACAGATCCTGAGAAGACCAGGGTTGTACGAGAATGGCCAACCCCCGGCAAGTGTCGCAGAGGTGAGGAGTTTCCTGGATTTGACAACATATTACAGTCGATACATTCCAGGATATGCAGCCAAATCAGGGCCATTGCGTCGTTTGCTTCAGAAGAACAGACAATTTGAATGGACAGAACAGCAGCACAAAGCCTTTAATGAGCTTAAGGAATGTTCAGTCAAACCCCCAGTCCTTGCCTATTCAAGTTTTGGACCTGGAGCTGGAGAGTTCATACTAGACACTGATGCAGGCACGGAGCATTTTTGTCTCAGAAACAATCAGATAGCTCTGAACGTGTTGTAGCTTACGGAAGCCGATGACTCCAGTCACCTGAACAGAACTACTGTGCCACGCGATTAGAAATGTTGGTCCTCGTGGAGTTCATCGATCACTTCAAATACTACTTAATAGGACAGGGTTTTACCGCTCGGACTGAGGAACCCAAGGGTCAAGTTGTGAGGTGGCTCGAAAGACTCCAAGAGTACAGATTTTTCGTTGACCATCGTCCGGGTTGGTATCACACGAATGCCGATGCTGTGTCAACGAGACCCTCTCGCCGTCGTCACGGAGAGTGCCCATCGTGTGGTAATACAGAAGCATTATTTACATCAACTCTGTCAAGTGGGGGTCCCATCAAGAAACCTAGTGTATTCAAGTTGGCAGATCTTCCCCAGTCTGTAAGCGAAGTCGCCAGAGCCCAGCAGGAGGATGCTGACATCAGTTGTGTTATCACAAGGCTAGAGCAGAGCAACACAAAACTAGACCAGACAGAACGGCAAACTTTGACTCCAACAACTCGAGCGTTATGGGCTAAGTTTGAATTTTTGAGCCTGATGGAGTATTGCTTCTACGCCCAACCACAAACAACAAGAAGTGGGCACCACGCATTGTTCTACCAGAAAAGCTGATTGAGCCAACACTCGAGAGAATACATGGTGGTATTGAAGATGGACACCTAGGACGGCTTAAGACGTTGGAGAAACTGCAAGCAAGATTTTGGCGTCCCGGTCTAGCAACAGTTGTGACCGACTACTGCGCTTCCTTGCCAGACTTGTGCCGAGTGTAAATCCCAACCCCGGAAACCAAAAGCACCATTGCAATCCATTCCATCAACATATCCCATGCAGAGAGTATACATTGACATTATCGGTCCACTGCCAAGATCTAGGAAAGGAAATCGTGTTATCCTCACGGTACAGTGTTTCTATACGAGGTGGGCAGAAGCATTTCCCTTAGGGAATCAGAAAGCAACTACCTGTGCACGTGGAATTGTCGATGGTTGGGTACATCGCTATGGAGTACCAGATAATATCCACTCTGACCAAGGGAGCAATTTCGAATCGCAGGTCTTCAAAGAAGTGTGCCAACTTCTGGGGATCAGAAAAACTCGAACTACAGCTTATTATCCAGTGGGAAATGGCCAAGAACAAAACTGGAACCGTACCTTAAAGGGCCTCCTCAAAGCTAAAGTTGACGGGAATGTTGAAAGATGGGATAAAAATAATTGTGCGTGTCTGATGGTGTATCAAAGCAGTGTCCATAGATCGATAGGGTATACTCCTTTCTACCTTTTGTATGGAAGAGAAATGAAGCTGCCCCTCGATATTATGATGGGAGTGCCTGACCAAGAAGAACACACGTCGTATGGTCATTTTGCCAAACAAAATTTGACTGAGGCATATCGACATGTCAGAGAGAACCTTCAGTCCGCGCAGTGTAGCAGGAAGGATTTTATGACCGAGGCGTTATAAGATTCTGCATTTCAGAGCGGAGATCAATTATTCTTGTATAGTCCTGCTTTGAAGCCGGATGAGGCGGCAAAGTTTCATCGCAGTTGGAGAGGTCCATTCAAAGTGCTTAAACGAGTGGCAGAAGTCGCATATAAGATACAGAAACTAGGTAGCTCTCCTAGTACCGCCAAAATAGTGCACTTCAACAAACTGAAACTGTACAAACGCAAAGCAGCTGTTGAAAAACATCAAGCAACTCCTAAGAACCAAGTACAAGCAGACGTAAGTTCTAATGACGGAGCGGCTAGCGGGAATGAACGTTATAATATGGTTGAAAGTGATGAGGAGAGTAATTATGAAACCAGTGATGTGGAAGCTGTTATCGTATGTGGTTCGCAAAGTTGTGGTGCTGAGCAAGCTGGACCAGAGCCAGTATTGATTGATGATAGCCCACCAACTGGAATTGACCAGGAAGGAACCTTTAGCACGTTAGATGAGCTTGTTGAGGAGGGTACCGTAGAAGATACAGAGAGTGCCGTCTATGACCAGTCGGATTGTGATGACGAGGAAGGGGGTATACCACCGGGATCCAGAAAACCTAGTTATTGGCTCCTGAAGCAGTCCAATAGCTGCATATTTTTCAACCCTAAAAATAACACTCTCTTCGAAGGTCTAACACAGTTTTTTTTTTAACAACCCCGAAACATACCGGACTGATCATTTTAACCCCTAAAAATTACGACAGTCATACCTACCACCCTTCCCATAGAGAGTACCCCCCTCCCCCCCCTGAGACTGTTACATACTGATACAGAGACAGACAGGCGTTTAACCATGGAGCACATCACCACAGCAAGATAGGATCAGCTGGGTTCCTTTTAATATGTAAAATACCCATTTTGCAGCTAACGAGCATATAATGAAGACGAAAAACTTTGTTTCAATCCATTTTTTTGTTGCAGCTCCGCGGGAAGAACCACGACAGCTTCAAACTAAGACCAAGAGATATTTTGGCAAGAAACGAGACGTTTTTTTATCTTGGGAGGTGAGGAAAGTTTTTAGACATATCCATTTTGAAATAACTTATTTTTTAGACTTTTGGTCAAAAGCAAGCTAGATCTTGAATAATTGACTAGACAATCTTAGCGTTTTGTTGCCTTGCTTTAACCGCACTGTTTTAAACAACCAATCACAAAGCAGAAAGAGCTTAGACAGCCAATCATAAAGCAGAAACGTTTTTTCAGAAACGGACATAAACAAGCAGAGTCAATGCAGCAAGAGCGAGTTGCCGCAAGTTACAAATTGGTGCCGTGGAATGCAATAAAGTTAGAAATTTCTTAGAACCTCTTGTTTTGATCAGTTAACGTATGTAGAAAGTTTTGTACATCGGCGCAAAGATACAATTTTTAAGTGGTAAAACAATATTTAACGGTTAGCTAGTGTAGTGTATGTTGACCCTTAATCCTTAGTGCAGAAGCTTTATTATACTTAAATATAGCATAACTAACTTCATTCGTCCATGCAGGGCCACCTTAAGGTTACTATTCTTTGCGACTACTAAATTTAGCGATTTTGTCTGAGAAACAGCAACAACTAACTTTTTATTGAACATTTGTCAGATGAAATTACAAATTCAGGAATACAACAAAGTGTAGATGATGTAGAAGTCGTGGAACGAACGACACTCAAACTTAACAGGATTTCAATGCATTTTTAAAATTATTTATTTATTACGCGGAGGGAGGGGGGATAAGGGTAGATCCTTAATTTTAGTGCTAAATAATTTTGGTGATTAATAAATATTAGCAATTCTTTTAAAATTGCTAAAATTGCTAATGTAAGTAGCCGCTATAAACAGTAACATTATTTAAAGGTAACTAACTTCAGTCATCCATGCAGGGCTATTTTGTTCTGAGAGATGTCAAACAGTAAATAAAACACGTTCATGTTTCAGACGTCAAAGTCGGAGTGCAGAAAAGAGTTCCGTTTGCAGTATTTTCTAATTAGCTCGACGTCACCAAACAGTACACGCTTGTTTGAGTTGGGTAATGCAAGCGTGCCGGCTAGTGTAACGCGTATCACGCTCCATTCGAACAATTTTACGATGCACAACTTAAGTCGTTACCAGGAGATCGCGGTCATGCTGGCGCAGTGTAATGAAGCTGGGTGTGGTCCCTACACAAGAACAGTCATTAAAGCAGGTTTGTGGCTTCTGTTTTTTTATTTATGGGGAAGGGCGGGGGGTTGGGGGTGAGGGGGTTAGGAACATTAGCTGTTTTGGGAAGTGACAGGTCATGGTCTGCGAGAGATTTTCTAAGTCATACAAACTTTGATACTACCTTTTACCTAAAACGTCGATTTTACTTATTTAACGCACAAGTTATTATTTGTTATTTGTTAACGTTGAAGTAGATTATTGGGAGTTTATGGCAACCTCGACGACGGCAGTTTAAAAAAACACTCTTCTCGTTTTTCCCTTCCAATTATGTATGGCTAGTTGGCTTTCTCTTTTATCCGAGTTACGCTTTGTGAGTTGAAAAGGATGACAGTGGTTTTTTTAAGGTAAAAGAAGATTAAAGTGGGACTTAACCTAAACTTTTGTTGGATAATGAGGAAGTTGAAAAAGATATTTGAATAAGAAAAACTTTGAGTAAAACCGCCAAACCGTTCCTCCATGCAAGGGACTAGTACAGCTTTGGTTTGAGAACGGTTTGGCGAATTT
>JAOBRD020092667.1:0-10286 GCA_027575215.2 Hydrozoanthus sils | reverse complement strand
ATATGGGGGGATCGAAATATATGGGGAGGGGGGCTGAGAAATTTCAGAGGAAATAAAACAAAGAACAGAGACCAGCAAAGATATGGATAAACTTATCAAGTTTTCAAGATTCTTGTTCTTCCATTTAGTTTTACAAAATTGGGTAATACCTAGAAATAAAAGTTATATTTTGGACCAGGATTGATCAGTTTGGCCAATGTTAGTGTCAAACCTTATGTACATTCTTACAACTAAACTTCAATCCTCTCCAATTAATATTCTTAGTCAATAGAGTAGCCTGCGTCGCAGACTATCTAAACCTTCAACTATACCGGAGGTTTAGATAGTCTGCAATGCAGGCTATCAATGGCGGGGCTTTCAGAATGTTTTGAAGTAGACAGCTATTGGAAAAAAGGAGCTGTCTGTACAGGAAAGGTGCCAAAGCAGCCTCTAAACACAATCTTGCACATTTTGGAGTCTGAGGAAAAATTTAATTTTTCTTGAAGAAAATAACACTATAATTTGGTCATTAATTATACATAATTAATTCATTTGTGAGGTTTTTAAGTTTCGTCACTGCTAGCCTTCTGCACCTTTGAAAATAACAAAAGGCATTTTGAGGGTAAGATTTGGAGTTAGTTTGCTCACATGTATTTGTTATCGTGCAAGAAGTAGCCAGCAGTGAAACTCAAAGTAGCCGGCAGAACCCCGGAGGCCGGCTTGTTTTGACAGCCCTGTATAAGTGTCAAGGGTTGTTTTTTAGGCTGAGCTGAATTTGCAATCAATTTTTGCCAATGTGACACTGTCTTCTTTTATGTTTCTGTCACCCAGGCCTTGGAAGTGATTCGTCAACTAAAAGAAACAATGGAGATTGACCGCGCCCAGATGAGGCTACGACTGGTGTTACCTGTAAAAGTTGCAAAGCATGTAGTAGAAAGACTGAGACCGCTCATAAAAACTGTTGAGTCTGAGGAATGGGATGGTGACCTTGTAGTGGTGAGAAATTTTAACATCTTTATTTGTGGAATGATCTTAGCCTGCGTAGCAGCTGTTTACAATCGAGCAATCGAGCAGGCTGCGATGTCAAATGTGCAAGCAAAAGAAAGGCTTGGGGAGAGGAAGGCTTTTTCTTTGCTCACATGTTTCTCGCTTGATTGAAACTTTGTCTCTTCTAAAACACAGTCGATACACAGGCTACTTATAGTACATGATCTTTGAATTCTGCTTTACTGAGAAGTAATAGTTACTAAGATGTACACTTTGTAGATGCTACTGTACTATAAATTGTAGTCTTTATGGTAAAAACTAGAGCCTGTACTGTAGATTTCACAACAAACAATCATGTGTAGCTTCACTATAATTTTTGGCCATGCATATAGAATACAGCAATCTGATTGGATGTTGAGGGCAGGATTACCTTGTAACAAAGGCTGTCATCATAAATTTTTTTAACCCTCTATTATTTTTTGCTTTGACCTTTTCTAAGTTTCTTAATTTGAAAACATGTAATAGGTAAATTGTTAACACCATTAGAACTTTGGTCTTTATTGGGAAATCTCAAGTTTTGATCTTGAGAGAAATAAACATCGCTACACTTGGTCTATACACCAAGCTCTCAGTTCTAGGTTTCCAAGTAAAGAGTTTGTACATATTAATGCTCAAAAATGTAATAAAATCTCCATTTAACATTTTGTTATTTAGTTATTCATATTACTTCTTGCATTAATTATTTGCTCTGTGGGGGAGGTGAAGTGCATTCTGAGGTGTAGCAAGAAAAGGTAAAATAATTGACAGAATTTATTATGTCCATTTTCTTTTCACACTGCACCTGAGAAAGCACTTCTAATCAATAACTCCAAATAGCAATGAATGTAAGCAGTTATGATTACTAAATGACAGAATGTAGAATGGACGATTTTATTATGTCATTTTGGAGCAATAATAATTTAAATAATACAAGATTCCCATTCATTTGCTTTTGAAAAGTGATTCGGTTGTTATCCAAGTATCATGGTTGAAGCATGGGTTACCTGTGAGCCTACTAAATTAATGTGACATTTCAGGACTTATTAATTTTTTTTTGCATCTTGTGATAAAGGTGTGTTCACTCCATTTTACTGCTCATTAGGTTTGTCTCATTGACCCAGGACAATACAGGAATATAGATGAAACATTACGATCCGAAACTAGGGGAAAAGGAACTTTAGAGGTCCTGAGTTTGAAAGATATTGAAGAGGGAGATGAAAGAATGGAGTAAACCTGCAATTTGATAACATGGCAAGTTGTGGCAATTATCATCTCTGCCCTCTCTTATCTGGAAATGAAGGCCTGTCCTGGCTGTACTGTGAAGGCACAGGATTTTGCTTAAGTGTACTATTGGAAAATTTACAGTCAACACATACAGCAAGAAAACTGATGGTCTTTGAAACTATTGACAAATAACACCAGTTGGTCATCACAAGAAATTAAGGTCGCAGATGCATGCAGATCTCCATTTGAAAGATTTCATTTCATAGCAAACAATACTGAAGCTTTGTTTTGAAATATTATACAAAAGAATAGATCATAGTTTTAGAAGGTAGAACTATTTAATATCAGAGACTATAATTTTGTGTAATGCATACTGCAATTACAGTTCCTATTGTGGTACTTGTTTGAAAAATGGTCAGAGAAAATAAGAACATATAAACTGGCTAACATGTTTTGTTTATTAATTTAAGCACATTCTTTTAAATAACATTATGTTATGACTCCAGATCAAAAAATATAGTCCATTAAAAATTAATCATCAATTCTTGATTACTGTAAATGTTAGAGAAGAAAGTTAATAGGCCACTCTGAATATCACTCTAGATAATTAATGGTCACAAACAAAAATACAGCAAATGTATCATTAATGATAAACAAACACTTGAGGATTTGTTTGAGAGCAGTGTCCAAAGCAAATTTGAAAAATTAATGGCCTATTATATCTTTGGTTTTCAAACCTTTTTAACACTGAAACCTTGATACTCTAAGAATGATCGAATGTATGTGATAAAGTTTTGGGTTTGAATAGTAAAATGTTCACCTAAATACATGTTCCAAAATGAAAAATTAGTATAAATATGTTAAAACTTGTATTAAAATTTGTGTAGTACTAGAACTCACTTAGAGCAGAGTTTAGTACTGCCCAAAATACAAACCGTGCAAAAATTAGGTTTTTGGTGTAATTCTTGGTTTTCACACACCCCTTGAGATGCAAATGACAAAAGACAAAGCTGCTATGTTGGTGTCCTACACAAAAAAAAATATAATTGAGTCTTTTGTTCAAAGACACACATATGGCAGCTGTCACTTCAGGTGAAACAGCAATATGAGCCACTAGTTGTTACAAATGCAATCACTTCATTAAGTTTAATCTATTTACAAAATTTTATACACTCATTGACAATACATAACTTTATTATATTTGAATTGCCCTGTTAAAAATCAGTATATGCTAATATAAAAGATTATTGTTGCTGTTACTGTTAATGTATTTGTTAAAGAGAAACTTACAATTCTAACAATAACTTTTCTTACAAGAGTTCTTGTTGGTTTCTTGAACCTATGCTTGATAGTTATGAATTTCACCCACTAACTTTATAGTTTGGAATCCATTTTGAGACCACCTAGTAATTGCTTTTTTATCAAGTTTTCAACTGATAAATATTGAAGTACTTGTTGTTGAAATACTCTAAATTAATGCATTAACTATTATAAACAGTTCAACAAAAAAAAAAACAAGCATGGAAAAGAACTTGTGCAAGTCTCAACAAAGGTGCACAAAATTAAAGTGCACAAACTTAAAGTTGAGCAAAAATGAGTAGGATGCACACTTTTGACAACTATAAGGTATATATACATTGGCAAATCTTTGTTTGCATAATTTTTTAGCCTCATTAGCATATGGGATTCCAAGAATCTCAACACCTGGTTGGGCAACAAATCAGAGCTTACTGAATATTAGTAGAGCAAGATAACACTAAGCTCTCTAGTGATTTTGAGTTCAATATCTCTAATAATACATTTATTTGGTGCCGCTTTGAAAACTCAAAATTTTATAGTCGTTCAGTTACTATGAGCTCATTAAGCTGATTTTGCCACTCAGCCCAGCAGCAATTTCAAGTTCTCAAAACGTCCAAATTATCTTTTTTGCATGAAGGATTGAGGGAATCCTGTTTAGAAAAAGCTTTGCTAGTTCCATTGTTTGATTTTAAAATAAATTTTGTGGAGAATTTATGACAAAACAAAATTTCTATTTAGTGCCAAAGTTGCAAGTTTTTTAGCTCATTAGATATCTGTAAGTTTAACTGTTAAAATATCTATAAATATCCGTAAGTTTATCGAAGCATTCTCAGTGTTGTTACTACAAATAATTGTAAGTTATACTGACCACCATTGTTATCTGGTATTTAGCTGCCAAAGTGGTAAATAAACAATTATTTCATTTCATTACAATTTCATTTCATGTGTGTAATGTCACATGTTTATAAAGGCACGAGATTGATTTCACTTTCCCAATCAAATTTGTATGACCATAGTGAAGTTTGCATGACTGGAGGCCCAGTGTTTGAACAAGAAACTCATTAGTTCCCTGTAAATGCTAGTATAGAGCAGCTTGGAGTCCTTTCAAACCATGTGACGTCATAACTCTTTTTAATTTAATTTTGTATTTACACCTTAATTACAAAAAAATTTTGTTGCTCTTAAAAATAAAGCAACAAAAAATAATTTATTAGTACTCCTCTTGAGTAGTCTCTTTCTAGCACCTTCTTACACTTACTTAAACTCTGGTTTTGTTAAGTTTGTAAGATATTAATTGGGCTCTCAAAAGCCTAGTCTCCTTCGCAGCCATCATTAGGGTCAGTCTCCCTGGGTGGAGGGTGCAGGGAGACTGACACTAATGACGGCTGTGAAGGAGACTATCAAAAGCCTAGCTAGCTCTTCATATTGACTTCCATCAAGAACATATTTACAGATATTAATTTCTTTCTTGTCCAGCACTCATCTAACAGGTCCTGTTCATGCATGTGGGGTGTTGTTTTAAGAGTGACTATCTCTAACATTGAACATAATTTTGTATACCAATTACAATTATCTTCAACTTGGGAACTGCTGGGAGTCTGAATGGAATTGAGTCATTCCCTATATCTCATATTATTTACGGCCCGGAGTATATACAACAGTATCTCGTTGTTTACAAGCTTAAATGTTCAACTGGATAAAATTTAAGCAATGGCTTTCTTCCGTGCAGCAACTCCAGACATAACTGGATTGAGACTTGCTAAGTCCAGTTCCAAAAAAAAAACAAATTAATTAAAATATCTGTAGACTATTCAGTATTCTAAATTCTAATTAATCTAAATCCAATTACAATCTAATTTTCTCTTCTTCTGCAGAAAGTAACAGATTTCAACAGTAGTTCAGTCACTGCCCTCCATAGCCTCGGCCAAATCTTTCTTAACTTGTCTTTCCTGAAAGCCATTCCTCTTTTTTACTGTCCTGAAGGGGTTCAAACTAGCTGTTACTGCTGTTGCTTGTTTGATGGCCTGTGATACACTTTCTCTCTCAGCTGTTAAAAGAGAAACTTTATTAAACTTTGTTCTCAATAATCTTGAAAACAAGCATTAACTACAAGATTGTATCCAGGGCTCGAAATAACGGCCGGGCAGGCACCGGACACGTCGGTCAAACATGATTTTGCTCTGACGTACACATTTTCGGCCAGACAAAACTAGTTGCAATAGAGACTACATTCAGCACTGATTAGCGCTCACGACTGACAAATGAAATTTTGCAACTGTCTCAACAAAAAGTCCATCTAGTTTGATATCATTTTTTTGGAACATGATAAAATTGAATAATTTCTATCGTGACTGTCAATGCACAAATGTTGTCTGGTCATCCATAGATTTGTGCAGACAATGCTTGATTCTGACCGGACATTGTCCTGGCATTGACCAGCCATTATTTCGAGCCCTGGTATTATTTAGTTGACAAACCATTTATGAAAATATTATTCACTCTTTTATCATGTTTGTTCGATTAATTCCAATTTCTCTTTGCAAATGACAGATGTGTTATGTTGTGCATTTTATGTAAGGAGAAGTTAGAGATTATAATTAGAGACCTTCTGATTCAACAACACGTATGAGTACAAGTTTTTTTTCCATTCAGTATACTGCGCATGCTGGAATAATTTTTTCCAAGGAAAATGCGTCATCTCGTTGTGTGGCCAAAATCTTGAAGTCCACGTTTTTTGCAAAATCTTGTTGTAAACAAGACATCACCAATCAGTTTTGGCAACATGAGATGGCATGACTCTTTGCAGCTCAGTGGTATGTGCATATGACGAATGGGAAAAAACTCATACTGGTATGTTGAGTCAGAAGGTATCTATTGAAAATTAACTTGGAATGGGGGCATACCTGATGTTTTACACTGTTTCAACAGCCTCGGAAGCTGATCTTTATTGTGCTTAATCAGAAACTTTTGACATGTTCTAAGGGTACCTGCATTTCAAAAAAAGTTTAAATCAATAATAATTGCATATTATTTACAGTTTCTTACCAACAAAAACATTCTTAAAAAATAAATGGTTTTATACAAAATATTAATAGTTAATAGTTACTCTGGTACTATTTGAACCAACTAATGAATACATTAATTGTATACTTGGTAACCTTAAACATTTTGGCTACTTCAGTACTAGCCATCATCAGGGGAAATTAAATGCAAAGGAATAAGAAATACGGCACTTACAATATAATTGGGGATGTGTATTGACATTTAATTTGTATTATATAATATTAGTGGTTTAATAAAATAGTGCCAGTTTTACACAACTTTATCTAAAAGCAAGAAAACTTTTAATATACTAAATTATTTTCATAGTTCAGCAGACACAGAATAAACAAGTAAAGAAGTTATTTTCTAAATCAAAGAGCTTTTACATGACTATAGTGATAATGATAAACAGTAAAATGATGATTGTCTATTTTTGAATTGGGTTAGCAGACTGAGCTTACAAGGTAATTTAATTTGTCTGCGACCAAACAATGATTATAAACTATTAGACAGACACAGTGGCAGATCCACTTTTGGGATTCTTTTCTAAAAGTAATGTCCCAAAAAACTATTTCTTTTTTTAAGGCCCATAATTTCTATACATATATATCTGTGCCCCCCCCCCTCCCCCCTTTTGGAAGTCCTGGATCCATCACTGTGACAGGAGAAAGAACTTGTTGGGAGTGGAAAAAAGTGGAAAAAGCTTGGATTTCCCCCCCCCCTGACAAGGAAGGTTTGTTAATTCAAATTAATAAGTTAAACTTGTTACACACCTCCAACATGAAGGACTGTAATAAAGCACTGCCTGTTACCAAAACTTTTCACAAATGTTAGTGCTGACCAAACCATGCGATAATAGTCTCTGCTGCAGCCAATGAAAACAATCCTGGTGTAAGGGTTGAGATACTTCACTGTAACATAAAAACCACACACAAATCAAATCATTGGTTAATATGTCATAACAGCAAAACATGCTAACTTCTCTGCCTAGCTATGCAGTTTTTAGTAACATAAAAGATAAAACATGTATTTTGTTTGGAAGAAACATGTATATTTTTATTTTCCAGAGGCATGAGAGGGCTTTTCTTTACAAGTTTTAAACAGTCTCTTTCTGTCCAAGTCAGTTAGGCAACAAAATCCAACTCTTTCTTTATACATAAAACATACAAAATAAGACATTTGGTATAAATAAAAAATGAGAATCAAGATCAAACAAAGCAAATTAACTTTTAATCAGTAATTATTACTGATGATGAAAAGTAAAACTCTCCCAAACTAGTTCAATGGAATGTAGGGGCTCTAGTTGGGAGAATTCATTGATACAAGTTGGACTGAAAGAGTTCATTACCTTTCAGAGAGGACAAAACACAGGCTAAGCCATAGTCACCATGCGCAACTTGCACTGCATTACGTATTTCTACCAGGAGGCTGTGGGACGACATTGATGAGTCAACAAGGCCATCTTCAAATTTAATTTCTGCCAACAAGTACCTAAAAAGATATTAATTTCAGCTAAACCTAAAACCAAAACTTTTTGACCTTCAATATTTAGGGGGGGGGTGTTATTAGAGAGGGGGGCTTACTTTATAAAAAATATGTCAATAGCCAAAGACAGAAACACACTATAAAATACATTTACCAAACACATTTGATATTATATTATAGTGCTGTGTTCCTCTAGGGCTATAATTAAGTTAACTGTTGCATGCAACGTTGCGCGCAACTGAAACCCATTGCATGAACTGTTGCAGGAGTAGAATTGGTTTCTACTCTGCACAACATTGCATGCAACAATTTCAAAGGCGGCTATACGGTGCAATTCTCCCATTGCGTACAACATTGCATGCAATGAACATTGCACCGTGTAGTCACGGCTTAACCAGCACTAATAAGTCTTGTGCTGTATTGTTATTGTTCCTCAGCTGATATGAGCCTGGCCGGTAAGACTGATCATGACTCAGGAGACTGATCATTGCCAGATTTATATAGAGTCGTGTATATGCTAAGTAATTTAAAGCTGTCAGGTTTTTTTGTTTGATCAGAGGCATATTTGTCTAAATAAAGGTTGTCTTTTCCAAAATCATAAACAGGGTATACAAAACTAAAACCTCATGTATCATGATAAACAGTGTCAGGGTTTGAAAGCTTGGGCGGCACCCCCCTACCCAAACTATTGTTACTCCCCCTCCCCCCAAAGCAACACTACTGATTCTTCATCACCTGCCAGATCCAACAAGGGCAATGATACTATACATTTGTATCTCTCTATGGGAATTTGAGCTCGTTTGTTAGTTTCGCCATGCTGATGAGGCCAAGTAGGATTCAGTGCAGGCTTTAGTTTCTTCTAACCCCTTAGGCTGTAGTGCCTATTTTACTAGCTTTTTCCACAATTATAATTAGCATGTATGTGCAACACCACTAATTTTTTGCCTGTTTGTTAGTTGTGCCCTGTTGACAAGGCCCAACAAAGCCGAAACATCTGCCCACAACTGATAACACTCAGACTAAAACTTTTTTAGGATTCAGTACAGACTTGAGTTCTTTCTTACCTATTAGGCCTTTATAGTGCCATTTAAATGTTTACAGGCCATGCAGGCTGTCTCCATATAATATATTATCATTAGCATGTATACAAGTGCAACGATAACACTGTTGATTTAAAATGCATTATTTGACAACACTTACAGTAGGTAAGCATCAACATTTATTTTTTCCAGTGTAAATTTGTAGCTAGATTTTGATGCATTACTACATTTGCCCCCATCTCACCCCTCTCTAAAGGAAGGTTCCAACCATAATAAATCATCACATGAAGGAAAGTGATAAAATCATTAAATGACCGATATCTTGTACACCGTCTAGATCTGTAGCTCTCATTCATTCAAAACTTATCTAAAATCTGTGTATCAACAAACCTTTTCTTGTAACGCACCATTCTTGTTGTACTCGCGGCACAAAGAGCACCCCCCTTTTTCCCAGAAACCCTTTCGAAGGGGCAGATTCTCGTTCCCATGCCCCTAAGGCTAAGTACAAGGAAAACCAAGATGGCGACATTCAACAATCTTACGATTTGTATATTTCATGGTGCAATACAGATGTTTTTGTTGTGGATTATTGTCTGTAGTGTTGTTCCAAACGGTAAGCATTGTTCCTTGTACAGAAATCAATTTTCACGGTTTAAATATTCCGAGTCTCCGAGAAACCACCAAAAAAATTCAGAAGCACTCACGTGTGTCTTTGGCTTACACTGATTTACAGTATATACTGTGAACTCAGAACACCTTTAAGAGGGCTTCGCCTTCCACAGTCCAGGCTTATTCCTGAGTAGCCTTAAGTTTATAGGAAAAAGGTATAAAACGTTTGAATAAAATTCTTGAACTTCGTCTTCAAATAACCAAGATAAATGTTCATTTAACGGCGAAGAATTCATCAGAAGATATGAAGTGTGTGTTTGCAACTTTTTGAAAACTTGAAAGCGTTTTGAGGCATATTTGTGTATTCATTCGAAAACCTAAATATATTCACTTCAATAAGCTGCTACTTAGGCATTGTTAAACTGAAATGTGTGCATAATGAAGTATGCCCCAGTACAGAAACTATCCCACATTCATCTGCGGCAGAAGGAAAAAATTATTGGGAGGGCACAGTGGAAATTTTAATAGTTTGTTATAAGATCTGAAACTACTATTCAAAAGTTATTGTGGTTAACCAAAAAA